>CM077000.1:31208235-31401472 GCA_039090855.1 Macrothele yani
AGAGAGAGAGAGATTATGTTCCTCGTTTTTAATATATTCGGTAATAGAGAAAAGCAGCGACTTCGTATTTTTTAAGATTTTTTTCTAACTAAATGCATGTTTCCCTATTTCTAATACATACTTCTTCAAAACTAATCAATGAAGAGCAATCGTTTTCACCCCTTTCTCTTGTATTAAAAGAAATTAAAATTCTAGCTCGGTATTTAATCTGTCCGTGGTGGAATTCGCGTCGTTTCCGTGACCCATAAAATCGTTTCACGGCAGAGTGAGCAACGCACTATCGATTTTTCACATTTAATTTTCCGTCAAATTCGTGTTTTTCATTTACTCATACATGAGATCCTTCCGTGGATTCGCGAAATTCCTCTTTTTCTGTCATCATTTGGGTAATACTTGAGATCGATGCAAAACAAGAGAGCCGCCCCGGTGGCGCAGTGGTCTAAGGCGTTGGCCTATGATCATTCGTCCGTAAGGGGTCCGGGTTCGAATCCCGGTGAGGCATGGATGTTGTGTTTGTCTTACGGCACTGGCTCTCTCCCTTCCCTGGAACCAGTGACCCTAAATTAGGGACGGGTGACTGCTTATAGCCCATTGAGCAACTGCTCACGGTGGTCGTTAAACCTCCAATAAAAAAAAAAAACCAAGAGAAGCTGTATTTATGGGGAAGGAGGGGGCGGGGAGTTCTTAAACCTATGATATATAATTTTATTATTTATAAATTGCAAATACGCGCGTTGATGTCCCGGTTTTTGATTTTGAAAAATTGGTAGCTCTGATGTCTTCTTATGAAATGTATGTATGTGTCCTTATCAGAGGTATAACTTACTGAAATTGTAAGTGGATGTTGTATGGGCAGGTCATACAACATGGGTATTATACTGGAATATGGTGAGCGGATACTTGAAATTTTGACACATAGGTGAATTCGTCTATTTCTCCTTTAAAGAATTTTTACACTATGGCACCCTTGGTGTATGGAGAAAATTATTTTTGAGGTATATATTTTGTGCATATAAAGATATACAGTGCAGCAATTAAGTAATGAGAGTGAATTTAATAAAGAACTTGAGTATATTTAAATAAACTTGCGTGAATATGTTTTATTTGAAATTCATTCCTCCTGCATTAATAGAAGGAGCACGATCAGTCAGTGAAAGGAAAGACTTCCAGAGATCATCTTTTGTGTTATGTATGGAGTGAATGAGGAGATGATGTGTCACAGTCCTTTGTATGTCTTCAATGTCTCGAATAACTTTTCCTTTTATAGGCAGCTTCAATTTAGGAAAAAAAAAGTCACACGGTGACAAATCTGGAGAACAGGGAGATGATTGAGTACTTACATTTGTTATCTTGCCGGAAATTGCTGTTCACTGATTGTTGTGCGTGTGGATGCGTTACTGTGAAGAAGGAATCATTGCCCGTTTTTGCACTCGGGCCTGACATGAAAAATCCTCTTCCACAATTGTTCCAAAATGGAAGTGTGAGCATTGCCAGCGACAGTTGTACATTCAGGAATGAACTTGTTATGCAGAATTCCCTTGCTGTCGTGAAAGCACACAAGCATTGTCTTGATTTTGGACTTCTGTAACCCGATCTTTCACAATGCTTTGGAGAAAATTTTGCATTGTTTCTGCAGTCTCCAGGATGTCCACTAGTGCACGTTTCTGGTCTTCTGAGAAAGCATGCGAGCACAAATTCCCCCACAAAACGAGCACAAATTCCCCCCACAAATCTTGCACTGAAATTTGACGAATCGTCTCCTTATTAACACTGAGCTCACGTCCCAGCATCCTCATGGTCACACGAAGATAACTTTTTTACGCTTTCCAACCGTAGGTTGAAGAAGCGTATATGCTCCAGCTTTTTCTGTTCGTCCGTCTGTCGGCACAATAACTCAAGTAAAAATGGTTCGATTTCTATGAAATTTTAGTATGTGGTAGGGGACCGCCTGGGGACGAGAACCCTATTGAAAATGGGTGAAGTGGGGTCAACGGTGAGGACATAGGAGAGGGATGCATTCCATTGTCCTTATGCGTCAAAACGTGCGTAAAAATGGTTCCATTTCGATGAAATTTTGTTTGTGGTAGGGGACCACCTGGAGAGGAACCCTGTTGAAAATGGGACAAATGGGGTCAAAGGTCAGGACATAGGATCGGGATCCATTCCATCGCCCTTATCCCATACTATTAAGGTGGGCGTCAAGTAATTTTGCTTCCTACAGTAGCGAACAAAAGTATTTGGCGAAACACTTTTTCGACCATAATATTTTTTCTGCTGGACCAAATCGGGTCATTTTGGGATATGATATGTGTTATTCAATTGTAGCATGACCCATATGCAGATGGATCGGAAACCTTTACACAGATCAGGTACCGAGCTTAATCGCAAAGATCACACAAATTGATCAACATAGTAGGTGTGCATCACATTCATTTAATGCAACGATAACAGAAAACATGTACGAGAAAGTCGCCCGGGTGGCGCAGTGATCTAAGCGATGGCCTCTGATCATTCGTCCGAACGGGGTCCGGGTTCGAATCCCGGTGAGGCATGGATGTTGTGTTTGTCTTACGGCACTGGCTCTATCCCTTCCCTGGAACCAGTGACCCTAAATTAGGGACGGGCGACTGCTTATAGCCCACTGAGTTGCTCACGGTGGTCGTTAAACCTCCAATCAAAAAAAAAGTACGAGAAAACGACAAAACAATAATTAATACTTAGTGGAATAACCACGAGACTTAATAACAGCTGCACAACGGGCCGGCATCGAGTCCACTAGCTTCTCGACGGTGACCTGCGGAATTCGCACCCATCCTGCAGACAGCTGGTCAAACTTCTGGGCCCTATTCCGGCAGGTTTTCTTCGCACATCGTCTCTCCAGCTCCTCCCACATGTGCTCGATGGGGTTGAGGTCTGGAGATTGGCTTGGCCAGTCTAGAAGTGTGACTTGTTGCTTCTGGAAGGCTGCCTTCGCTACTCTGGAGGTGTGCTTCGGGTCGTTGTCTTGCTGCATTATCCATCCGGGTGGCATGCTCTGGTTTGCCCATGGGAAGACATCGTTGATGAGCATGTTCGTGTAGCTCTGGCCGGTCGTTATTCCGTCAATCTTGATGATGGGGCCCATTCCATTGCGAGAGAAGGCGCCATAAACCATGAGCGATCCTCCTCCGTGCTTGACAGTCGGCTGAATGAACTGGGGGTTGAATCTCTGGCCACACGGACGTCGTACGTACCGGATGCCATCACTTCCGAACAAGTTAAACTTGCTCTCGTCGGTGAAAAGCACCTTACTCTAGTCCGCCGCGGTCCGGTGTCGATGACGGCGCGCGAACGCTACTCTGGCTCGTCGATTCTTGACTCCGATGAGTGGTTTCTTGGCGTCTTCCATTCAATCCACCAGTAATGAGTAGACGGGAGATGGTCATTCGGCTGACGTTCGTGTCGTCGCCGTCGCGGAATTCGGTGGCGATGTCCACAGCAGTCAAGGTGGGATCAGCACGAGATCGACGGAAGATGCGTCTATCCTGACGCAGCGTAGTGGAATGAGGTCTACCTCATCGCGGACTGTTCTCGACGGTCCCAGTATTCTTATAACGTTGCAATATAGCTGAAATGGACTGGTGTCGGATCTTCAGGGCCCTCGCAATGTCGGTGACGCGCATTCCGGATTCAATCATGTTCATGGCCGCCTGGCGAGCTCCAACAGGGATCTCCGCCTTTTTACCCATTTCTGTAAATCTAAGTTGACTTATTATCACACTACACATCACAAAACCCACAAAAATCACAAGAAAAACTTTAATACATGCAGCAAACAAATGGGTAATAATTGGCGACTCTTGAATATGGCCCATTTCGAACAACAAATTCGCTCTGAGCGAAATACAAACTACGCGGTATTGTAACCCACGAATCAACACATATCATATCCCAAAATGACCCGATTTGGTCCAGCAAAAAAAAAATTATGGTCGAAAAAGTGTTTCGCCAAATACTTTTGTTCGCTACTGTATATTTCCAATGCAAAAACTTTTGTACACATTTCCTTCACAATTAATTAGTGTGTTCCCAAGGATGGAAATTTGAACATCGATTAAAGTAACTTCATATTATAACTTGGAATACTTAACATTTTCTAAAACATAACCATAATTATATTAAAAAACAATAACGTTTTCTTGATTGGTGTTGAAACCAGAAAAAAGATGGCGCGACCTGTACTTTGATCACGTCAGTAGACAAATAAATGTTGGATTGCGTAATTATGGTTATGTTTTAGAAAATATTAAGTATTCCAAGTTATAAAATGAAGCTATTTTAATCGATGTTCAAATTTTCATCCTTGGAAACGCATTAATTGTGAAGAAAATGTGTATAGAAGTTTTTCCATTGGAAGTATAGGAAGCAAAATTACTTGACGTCCACCTTAAAGGAGCAATTCTTGTATCTATGAAAATATTATTTTGAAAATGACTCTAAGGATTTGATGAAAGTCGTTAACCTACCGTTTTCTGGTACTAGAAATCGATTTAGCTTGATCTCGAGGAAAATTCGTTTAGTAGGTTGAATAACAACCCCGAATTACAAAGTTTTCAGTGTCATGGCGTCGTTCCATTAATGTTATCCATGCTTAGAAATCTTACGACGTCACAAGCTCGCGATTGAGATTATGACGCGCGGTCACGCCATCTGTCTCATTACGTCACGCGTTGTGTGTGGATCATATTAAAGTTTTATGACGTCACACTCTTTGGAGCACATGGTCGCGATTCCCATCTGCCTCATTACGTCACGCGTTGTGCGCGTATGCCCGTCCGCACGATAACTCGCGTAACAATCGTTCGATGAAATTTTAGTATGTGGTGGGGAGAACCTGGGAAGGAACCCTATTGAAAGTGAACGAAATGGGGTCAAAGGTCAGGACATAGGAGCGGGATCCATTTCACCGCTCTTATGCGTCATAACTAACGTAAAAAAGGTTCGATTTCGATGAAATATTAGTATGTGGTAGTGGACCACCTGGGGACAAACCCTACTGAAAATGGGCGAAATGGGGTCAAAGGTTAGGACACAGAAGCTGGATCTATTCCATCGCCCTTATGCATCATAACTTACGTAAAAATGCTTCTATTGTGACAAAACTTTAACATGTTTTTGGGAGAGGTATACTGAACCGGTTCTGTTGAATATAATCGAAATGGGATCAAAGGTCAGAGCACAGAGCGAGATTTATTCTACAGCCATTATCCTCATAACTTGAGTAATGATTTCTGGTATGTTGGAAAGCGTATTATAATCACTGCATTGCATGATTTTACTAACTTGTTATGCTTTCGCGAACTTTCTCAATAAGTTCAGATGTGCGATCCGAAATCGAGCGTCTGGGCCTTTCGTCATTTTCCAGATTTTCCCGCCCATCCTTGAAACGTGCACACCATCAGAATATTTGTGAACGAGATAGGTAATTAGCCGTATATACCTCATGCAACTACCGGTATTCAAACGGACATGGATACTACTAGCTCTCTGCTCCACGATAGTGCTGTGACGATGTTCTTCCACTGAATGAACGTTATGCACAGTGTAAATAAGCATCTCACGCAATCGCTGTTGCAACGGCATCGCTGATAAATGACACCAAAAAGACGTGTGTTCCCAACCCATGTGTGCTTTACACCAGAATTGCTTTTAAAAAAATCAGCCTCATTACTTAATTGCCTCACTGTGTCCATTAAAACACATTAATTCTCAGATTTAATGTAATATAAAATTAAATCGGAGTTAGGCTTTACTCAGATTTAAAATTTTAATTTTTATGGTATGAGCAAAGCCTTACTTGGCCACTCTGGCGGCGCAGTGGTCTAGGCGATAGCGTCTGATCATTAGTCGGAAGAGGTCCGGGTTCGAATCCCGGTGAGGCATGGATGATGTGTTTGTCTTACGGCATTGGCTCTCTCTCTGCCCTGGAGCCAGTGACCCTAAATTAGGGACGGGCGACTGCTTATAGCCCACTGAGATGCTCAAGGTGGTCGTTAAAACCCACGTAAAAAAAGGGGGTCTGGGTTCGAATCCCGTACAGGCATGGATGATGTGTTTGTCTTACGGAACTGGTTCTCTCCCTTCCCTGGAGCCAGTGACCCTAAATTAGGAACAGGCGACTGCTTATATCCCATTGAGTTGCTCACGGTGGTTGTTAAACCTTCAATCAAAAAAAAAAAAGTCCCTGAAACATATTTGTTCGTGTCGCAACGTACACAGTGCAGCACATCATTAATGAGAATGATTTCTTTTTTTTAATCCCGGTAAAACACACGGGGCGGGCAGGAATGGTTGCCGCCCCGGTGGCGCAGTGGTCTAAGCGGTGGCTTCTGATCATTCGTTCGAATCTCGGTGAGGCATGGATGTTGTGTTTGTGTTACGGCACTGGCTCTGTCCCTTGCCTGGAAACAGTGGCCCTAAATTCGGGACGGGCTACTGCTTAAGCCCATTGAGTTGCTCACGGTGGTTGTTAAACCTCCAATAAAAAAAGAACAAGATATGCTTTTTTTTTTATAAATCATTTATCAGCTATGCTGTGTCAGAATTGCATAAATTATTACTTACGCTGTGCATGACGTAATTCGGTGGAAGAATGACGTCACAGTTCTGTCATGGAGCAGATAGCAAGTATCTGGTTGTGTTTGAAAATCGGTAAAACTGCATCTGAGACAGTTGAGTTTTTGCGTGGTATATTTGGGGCTGATTGGCTCTCTCGCACAAATACTCCAATGGTATGCACGTTGAAAGGATGGGTGGGAAGACTTGGAAAATGACGAAAGGCCTAGGTGTCCGACTTCAGTGCGCACGTCTGAACCCATTGAGAAAGTTCGAGAAAGGATAACAAGTGATCGTTGCGTGACCTTGAGGATGTTGGATTGTGAGCACAGTGTTGATGAGACGATTCGTCAAATTTTAGTGGAAGTGGGTAAGTTTGTGTTCGTTTCGTTCCGCTTGCTTTTTCAGACGAACACAAACGTGCACGAGTGGAGTACGTAAAGGAAATCCTGGAGACTACAGGACAATTAAAAACAATTTTCCAAAGCTTGTGGCAGGTGACGAGACATGGTGTTTTCGTTATTATCTTAAAACGAAGCGTCACAGGGCTCAATGGAAGTCGCCACAGTCACCCAAAGGAAAGAAATCAGGTTGGAGAAGTCCAAAACAAGACAATGCTTGTGTGTTTTTACGACAGAAAAGAAATTCTGCATCACGAGTTCATTCCTGAAGGTTAAACCAACGCTGGCAATACTCACACAGGCCTGAGTACAAAAACGGGCAATGATTCCTTCTTCACGACAACGCACCTGCACATTGGGTAGTCAGTATGCAACAATTTCTGGCACGAAAACAAGTGCCTGTACTCAACCATACCCCCTGTTCTCCAGATTGGTCACCGTGTAACTATTTTCTATTTCCTAAATTGAAGCTGCCTTTAAATAGAAAAGTTTTTTTTTTCAAAACATTGAAGACACAAAGAACTGTGACATCAGCTCTTCACTCCTTACCAAAAGATGTCCTCTGCAAGTCCTTCCTTTCGTTGTCTGATTGTGCCACTTCTTGTATTAGCACAGGAGGAATGTACTTCGAATAAATATGGACACACAAAGAACCGTGACATCAGCTCTTCACTCCTTACCAAAAGATGTCCTCTGCAAGTCCTTCCTTTCGTTGACTGATCGTAAGTCTTCACGCTTTTCCATCTCTTTAAAAAAAATCGGTCTTGTTACCTAATTGCCGCATTGTGTACTTAAATTATAGGGTTAGGCGTTGGGTTCTAATCATTCATCTGAGATGGGTCTGGATTCGAATCCTGCGTGAGGCGTCGATGATTTGTTTGTCTTGCTGCTCTGGCTGTCTCTTCTATGGAGCCAGTGGCAAAAAATTAGGAATAGGCGACTGCTTATAGTCCTGTGATCTGCTCACGCCAGTCCTAAAACGAGAGAAAAAAAAAAGCTGTTTTTATCTACCAGCAAGATGATTTTCGAGCACATTTCGTATTGTTTAGTGATGGGCATTGAAAGAGGGGCCTCATTGATCGCAACGGTAGATAAGTTCATATAAGACTCCCTACATTTTCATCCTATGATTGCATCCAGTGTGCAAGTTACTGTGTTTATGCCACACATGTCAGCTCGCAAATGTCTTAGACGGAACATTGGGTTGAAATGTGCTGCTGATATGCGGTTTTTAGAGTGAGTTATATCTGAGAAAACGTTTCATGGATGTGTTATTTTTAGTTGTGTTTATTATGTTTTGTTCTAGCTTACTCTTAAGTGTGGGAGTTCATATTAGGCGGGCAAAAGGGGTGCATTTGGCCTTCCCTGAAAATTGGATCATGTCGCCTTCTATTCTTGGAAGGTATTACATAGATCTTCCATACAACACTGATTCTGATTGCTAATTTTACTGTAGAAGTTCCGGATGCATGTGTATGACGTAAAAATAGGTAAGACGTTAAGGAATTTCCAGTAGAAAAAGCGGAAATTTGCCGTCGAAAGTAATAATAAAGTTTCCCGTTTCATGTTAGAGAACAGCGTACATACATACAATATGGAAAAGTATGAAAGGCGAAGAAATGAAAAATATATCATCCTCTGCGGCAGCTATTCACTGCTTCACAAAGATCTTTCGAAATGTTCATGAGTACCAAAAATTTGTGTTGAGGGTATTATTTCTTTATTTCCTTCATTTTTTTTTTTGGTTTAAGGTTTAACGACCACCATGAGCAGTCGCTCGTCCCTAATTTATTTATTTATTTTTATTTTCATTTTTTTTTATTGAAGGTTTAATGACCACCATGAGCAACTGAATGGGCTATAAGCAGTCGCCCGTCCCTAATTTAGGGTCACTGGTTCCAGGGAAGGGAGAGAGCCAGTGCCGTAAGACAAACACAACATCCATGCCTCACCGGGATTCGAACCCGGACCCCTTTCGGACGAATGATTAGAGGCCATCGCTTAGACCACTGCGCCACCGGGGCGGCCCTAATTTAGATCCACTGGTTCCAGGGAAGGGAGAGAGCCAGTGCCGTAAGACACACACAACATCCATGCCTCACCGGGATTTGAATCCGGACCCTTCACGAACGAATGGTCATAAGCCAATGCTTAGACCGCTGCGCCACCGGGGCGGCCGTGAACCTTCGGTGCCGCCCCGATGGCGCAGTGGTCTAAGCGTCGCACCCAATGGGTGCGAATCCCGGTGAGGCACAGATGTGTTTGTCTTACATCACTGGAAACTGCATTGGTCTAAGCGATGGCTTCTGATCGGTCGTCCGGGTTCGAATCCCGGTGAGGCATGGATGTTGTGTTTGTCTTACGGCGCCGGCTGTCTCCCTTCTCTGGAGGCAATGGCCCTAAATTAGGGACGGGCGACTGCTTATAGCCCAATGAATTGCTCACGGTGGTTGTTAAACTTCGAATAATAAAAAAAAAAATATCTCTTCCCTGGAAACTGGGACTAAGTTAAGGACGGGCGACTTCTTGTAGCCCATCCAGTTGCTCACGGCGGTCGTTAAAGCCCCCAAACAAACAAACAAACAAACAAACAAAAAAGCCCACCTTCTTTACAAAATGTTATGTGCGTAAAATAAGTTACCTTCCGTATACGGCATTTCTTCGTGATCAAGCTGTACCGTATGACTGCGAATAGTAAGTACTATACTTCGCATTGAACGAGGGTTTTGTTATTTGCGTCCCAATTGTTTTCTGACTACGAACTTTGTGGTAACAGTTTTTTTGTTTTGTTATGATAGTTCGTATTACCTTTCTATCTGAAACGTTGGCCATCACAATATTTTGCCAATAGTTTCTACGCTCTTCATGTTTAATTGGTGGATACAGACACTACGGCCACAGCCGCGAGAGTTTGACTAATCATCCTAGTTGGAATAGGGTATGGTGGTGTGGTTGTTCTGTTGCATTGGAACTTGTGGCCTTAAATTAGGCGCATGCGACTTATTATGGTTTTATATGTTTTCAGGAGGTAGTTGAACTTCCGAAACAGAAAATAATAATAATAACATCCAGGAGATATTAATACATCGTCGATGTGAATATCTATAACTTACAAGCTGTTTTAAAGGAATTTCATTAATCCCAGCGTTTGCAAACTGATTTTGTGAAATTTTTCCATATACACTTATTATTAAAAAAGAAAGTTACACCCAGAAGGACGTGTCGGATTGCAATGCTATTCGGGAGGAAGGTAAAGGTTGCCAGGAACAATAAATGATTAAGCGTTGAGACTGAGAAGGGCAATATTTATTGAGCTACACGCCAATAAGTAGTGTCTCTCAAAATGGCGTCGGGTCGCCATGTTTGCTCACACAGCATGCCAGACGTCTCGGCATGGAGTTGCACAGGTTTCTAATGGTGTACTGCGATAAGCCATCCTATGCAGCTTGAATTTTCTCACGCAGTTCCTGCAGATTGTGCGGTAGAGGCGGAGTGTGTTGATAGCGCGTCCAATAGCACCCCACACATTTTCAATCGGCGATAGGTCTGGCGATGCGGCTGGCCATGGCTGAGTGTCAGTGCCTTGAAGGCAAGCTCTCGAGACAGCACCAGTATGCGGACGAGCGTTGTCCTGTTGGAAAATCGCACCGGAGTGAGCGTTCAGAAAAGGTAGAGCCACTGGTTGCAGGACCTCATTAACGTAACGTTGGGCTGTCAAAGTGACTGTAATGAACACCAAAGGTGATCTGGCATTGTAGGCAATTGCACCCCTTACCATGACACCAGGCTTTCTGGACGTGTGACGCTCGACAACAAACCGTTCATCTTGGCGCTCACCACGGTGCCTCCGCACATGGATTCGTTGGACGTCCCCTCCAAGACAAAAACGGGACTCGTCGCTGAAGATCACACGCTGCCATTTTGAGTGGCTTCATGACTGTCTGACTCGACAACATTGCAATCTTTGGAGACGATGCAATGGTGTTAAGGGCAGTCGTCGTAACGGTCTGCGTGTGTGTAGTCCTACGTCATGCAGCCGTCTGCCAATGGTGCTGGCACTAATCGGACGATGCATGGAGGGCACCACTGCTCGCTGAATATCCGCAATCGTGGCTGTTGGGTCACTCTGCGCATGTCGGACAACCCGTCGGTCCTCCCTCTCCGTGGTTCGTCTAGGTCTCCCAGACCCTTCCTGTCGCGTGCCTTGTTCTATCCACTATACGTGCCTGTTCTATCCAGGCCCTTCCTGTCGCGTGCATTCTTCTATCCACTACCGCCAACAGCGTGCTATGGAGATATCCTCACGACCGGTATGGCCCTCATTACGGCAATAAGACCATCCCACTTCCCGGAGCTCGACACCTCTGGAACTCCTCCAACTGCTCAAATTGCCGCCCCGGTGGCGCAGTGGTCTAAGAGATGGCCTCTGATCATTCGTCCGAAAGGGGTCCGGGTTCGAATGCCGGTGAGGCATGGATGTTGTGTTTGTCTGGCTCTCTCCCTTCCCTGGAACCAGTGATCCTAAATTAGGGACGGGCGACTGCTTATAGCCCATTAAGTTGCTCACGGTGGTCGTTAAACCTCGAACCTAAAAAACCTAACACAACGTTAACACAACAGCACGAGTCAGAATGGCAAGCACGCGCAACAGGACGACTTTATACAGCCGGTCAGACACAGCGGTACGACCCCTCCTTGCTTGTGTCACCTGCGCTGCCGAGCGTGATTCTTGAATCATTTGCATGTCTCACTAAGTTTCATTACTGTCGGTTGCTTCCTTCTGGGTGCAACTATTTTTTTGACGATGAGTGTATATATTTTAAGTTATATTTACATATTTAGAAGTAATTATTATATGCAGTAGAGGAGGTCCCCCCCCCAGAAAGTGTTAATCTTTTTGTTTTTGGTTAAAATGCGACTTACATTAAAAAAAATACTTTAATGTTTCTATAAATTTAATATTGTTCTGGCGCATTTCAAAAACTTCCGTTTTTCGTCGCCCCCCTCCCGCTCCTCCCCCGAAAAAAATTCTGTATACACCCTTGATATAGTAATTACTAATAGGATGCGTCTTATTACACTTTTGAGCAAAATATGCAATAATAGAACAAATATATAAAAAAATATATAATTGGGGAAATATTAGCATCAAAAGCAACTAAACTTCCTTTTTCATTATAGCCTGAATTTATTAGCATTTGGCTCGGCAACAAATTGTCGCCGCAGGGAGGGGGGCAATGGTCATTTCCGGGAGGGCTTTGGATGTTTGCCTGAAAGAAACACTATAGAATTCGTACCAATGCGGAGATGTTCAAATAAGTACTGTTTAATATCGTTTATAATATCAGTAAAACGTTTTATGACGAAAAACCATATAATACAAATATAAAATTCAAAGTTTATGTTAATTTTGATCTTAGTGATATAACTGTTTTATTTGGAGCATATTCAAATAAAGAAATCACGTTCTGTTACAGAAAAGCTTAATAAGTTTTATAATGTGACCAAAAATATATATTTTGATATCTTGCCCCCTTTATCAACAAATAATTCCAACACCCCTGAATGTGGGGTATTGTGGAGACGATACAATTTTTACGGATCCAATTATTTTAAAACAGTATCATGATATTTTAATAACATTTAGAATAACCGTTCAGAACTTTTTATCCCGGTCATGTTAGATCTTGTTCACATTCGCCTCGGTTTTAAACTCGAAAAACATGGTAACCTTACAAACACGAATTTAATTCATTTGTAGAAAATTGAACCGATGATTGAAAGAGGAAAATTTCGTGCAATGTGTATTGAACAAATTAATTTCCCGACATGCTTATACGCTTTCTTGTGTTCTGTGCAACACGTTTGAACGCATGTTAAATTCGCACTTTTCCAGAATTTCTTGTTTTCTTTTTCGTGGAATTTCAATGACTGATGTAGGTGGTTTGTGGTACCGCTGAGCTTGTTGCACGCGAGAGGTTCTGCGGAGCAAGTGATTCCGAAAGAACAGTGTATTGAGTTTGTTTCGGGTTGGCTTGTGTGTTAGAATGTTTGAACTGCTTGGTTATCATAGTATATATTCAGTTGTTGTAATATCTGTGGAAGGCCCCCGCGTTGTGCCAAAATTAGATATTTTGTTGCGATGCGTTCATTTAAACCCAAACTGCTACCTTACTTCGCCTCCTTTGCGTCGTCATGGCGGTCGTAATAACCCCGTTTCCATTTTTAGATCTCCAAGTAGGAAGAGTCCCTGAAATAGAAAGCAGTGATTCCCTCTGTGCCGCATCCTGAAGCTTCGGTCATCCCAATGTTTTGACACATCGCTCTTTTTTTTTTTTTTTTTTTTTTGCACGCGCGTCCTGTTCAGTCATTGCGTAACAACATTCCCAGGAAAAATGATCGCCCATTTCTATTACGAACTATCTACATGTGTACGTATGTATTACTGCAATCAAGTGATGAGCATTGAGCGTTTAGAATCTATAATTACTAAAGCATAGGATATGTGTTTGAGTTTTATTATTTTATGGAAGGTTGAACGACCGTCGTGAGCAACTCAATGGGCAATTAGCAGTCTCCCCTCCCGAATTTAGGGCCACTGGTTCCAGGGAAGGGAGAGAGTCAGCGCCATTAGACAAACGTAACATCTATGCCTCACGGGATTCAAACCCGGACCCACCTTGGACGAATGGTCATATAAGCCAAGCTTAGACCACTGCGCCACCAGAGCGACCGTTTGGTTCCAGTTTAGGCGTTGATACTACTACTGTTATGTTTCTCGCCTTTCTTAAGGTCAGGGACGTCGCCAAGAGAATGGGAGAGTGGGCTTGAGCCCACCCGGTTCAAAATGTGCCATTTTTCATTTTTTAACTTTAAAATATATTCTGGCATTTGCCAAGTAATAATGAGTCTCGTCTTTTTTGTGATGAAGTATTTCCCCCTAGGAAGCGCTTTTTTAACTATTCCGCAAAAAAATGATCAAAAATAACATTCGGAGTGCCATGAAAATTCGATTGTTCTCCATTTCCAATTCCTTAGTTTAAGCCTCTTTTTAGCACGTCTTTTGTAAAAAAGTTCGTGCTTCTGTTATCGGTTTGTCCGTCCGTCCGTCCGTCTGTACCCACGATATCTCTGCAACTATTAGTCCGATTTTAAAAATTCTTTTTGCATTGGGAAGCTTGAAATGTGCAAATGATGATCCTTCATTTCGTTTTTTACGACGTACAATTTCGCCAGTAGAGGGCGTAAATGCAGATGATGTCGAATTGAAAAATACGTTTTACTCCACATATTTGCTTCTAAACATCCGATTGAATTTTTTTTTATCTTTCGATTTCAATTATGTCGAAGATTATTTTAGATATAGTTACTTTTTCAAATTACGCATAGATTGTCCGCTAGGGGGCGTAAAAGTAAATTACATTTTCCCCGATAACTCTTCTTCTAAAACTCCGATTTGAAAAATTGTTTCTTTAGCGGATACATCTCCTGATGGAAAATCTTTTGCATATAATTTCAAATTTTTGGTAAAGAATACTTTGGCCACCAGGGGGCGTAAGTGTTAATTTTTGCTTCTGATGTATTTGCCATAAAATCGGAGCTTCTAAAATACCGATTGAAAAAATTATTTCATGGACTGATGCCACTCACATCGATAAACCTTTTCAGAATATTTTCTTCTTAAAATATTCCGCAGTTTCTCCGCCAGGGGGCGTAGATGTACATCTTATTTTTGTCAATATCTCTACTTCTAGGACTCCGATTTGAAAAATTCCTTCTTTGTTGGATAGTGTTTTCCGCGTGACATGCTTTTCACATAATTTCAAAATTTTCAAGTATTTCATAGACTTTCCGCTAGGGGTTGTAGCGGTAAATTGCGTTTCCCCCTATATCTCTGCTTCTAACTCTCCTATGTGGCGCAGTGGTCTAAGGCGCTGGCCTATGATTATTCGTCCGTAAGGGGCCCGGGTTCGAATCCCGGTGAGGCATGGATGTTGTGTTTGTCTTACGGCACTGGCTCTCTCCCTTCCCTGGAACCAGTGACCCTAAATTAGGGACGGGCGACTGCTTATAGCCCATTGAGTTGCTCACGGTGGTCGTTAAACCTCCAATCAAAAAAAAAAAAAAAAAAAAAAAATCTCCTATTTGAGAAATTCTTTCTGCACCGGATACAGCTCCTGATGGGAAATCGTTTGCATATAATTTCTAATTTTTGTAAAAAAAGTAGTTTGGCAGCCAGGGGGCGTAAATCTTAATTTCCGCTTCTGTTGTATTTGCAGCAAAATATGAGCTTCTAAATTCTCGATTGAAAAAAACATCGTTTGTTGACCGATACTACTCATGTCGACAAACCTTTTAGAAACATTTTCTTCTTAAAATAGTACATGGTTTCTACGCCAGGGGGCGTAGATGTATATCTTATTTTTGTCAATATCTCTACTTCTAAGAGTGCGATTTGAAAAATTCCTTCTTTGTTGGATAGTGTTTCCTATGCGAAATGTTTTTCCTATAAATTCAAAATTTTCAAGTAAATCATGGACTTTCCGCTAGGGGGCACAAATGTAAATGGCCTTTTCTGCGTTATATCTATCTGCTCCTAAAGCTCTGATTTGAAAAATTCTTCCTATATCACATACAAGACCTTTTTTCACATAATTTCTTATGTTTGGTAAGGAGTGGTTTAGCCACCAGGGGTCACAAGTGTTAATTTCTGCTTCTAAAGTATTTGTTGCAAAATCTGGGCTCCTAAAAACTCGACTAATTTTTTTTTTCTTCGGCCGATACCGCTTATATGAATACACCTTTTGAGAATACTTTCTTCCTAAAATAATGCATCGTTTTCCCACCAGGGGACGTAAAGTCTCATCTTATTTTTGTTGATATCTCTGTTTCTAAGAGTTCGTAAGCTCACGATTCCGTTTACAGCAATATCTGAGGGATTAAAAACTCGATTGAAAATCTTCTTTCTTTCGTCAGATCTATTGTTTTCCATACCGGTTCCATTGACTTTGAATAGCTTTTATAAATTTAATTTGTGTCAGAACGGATTCAAAAGACGTGCTTATTACACCCGAAAATTCAGTGTCATCTTTCTTGTTTATGTTTGTATGGCCAGGACGCTAATGAGGGGTCACTATTAAGGGGGTCACTGAGGAGATCACTACTTATTGCACTGTGGATTTCTTTACAAAATAGGGGTCCGCACGGGGATAACTGGTTTTCCAGTTATTTGGGGAGCGGCGCCCCCACGGCCCGAGCTGACCTTGTGACGGATCAATTTTTCATTTCGTCTTGAACGATTATGTAACCGAAGGGACAGCTGTTCATCCAGCTGCTGGGGGATGGCGTCCCCACGGCCCGAGCCGACATGTGCTATATATGATAATTTTCACATTTTTTATGTTTTTTTACTTGACACGCTTCCGCCTCAGTTGTAGGTTGCTGAGGTTGTGATTATGCACCAGCTCTGGATTTTAGTTTATCTTTTTCTTTTCTGTCTTCTGCATTTTATGTTCCCTTCTTTGTTTTTCCGAGCTGGTTAGCTAGACCTACCTGCACGTTTGCCGTGTGCGGTGACCCGTAAGGTGGAAAAGGGGATGCTGGAGGCTGAGGTTTCTGGTGGCCTGGGTGTTGTTGTCGCCAGTGGCCAACACTCCTCTTTGCCCCCTGCTTCACCCTAAACGGGCGGCTAGGAACTAACCCACTCCTAGTCAATGAGATCTGTGGCCGAGTGGAGCCCAGACCTGTAACGGCTTGTCGTTTCGCACGACAGGGTGAGTCTGGGGATAGGGTGGGCATGCCAAAGGGGTGTTCTCCAGGCATGGGAAAGTCTGGGTGCACGCCGAGCGCATGTCTGCCCTATCAACTGGCTATATCCGCTTGCTATCCCTAGAGTCATGTCCTGCGTCCACTTGGGCTTGCGGACCTCCGGCTCTCCCCTGTTGGGCTCGGTAGTGGGTGGGGACGTCGGCGAATGAATCCTTTATTTTTTTCATGGCTCTCAATGAAATTTCCCACGAACCCAAAACTAAAAGAGGTATGGAGGAAGGTTCAGGTCCTTCCGCCAAAAAATTTGTCGCTGATGTTTCCAATGCTAGATTCTTTTTTGTGCACTCATTGGACCCTTCAAAGCCTTTGAGTGCCAAAAGTCCATTTTGGATCCATAAAGCACTACAATCAATCGCAAGCTCTCCTAAGAGTGTCAAGAAGCTCCAGTCTGGAGATCTTCTTGTTGAGATGTCTACTGTGGCCTACAGTTCCACACTTATCAACACCAGCATGCTGCTTGAGACTCCGGTCAAAATAACACCACACGGTTACCTAAATTCATCTCGAGGTGTTGTCTCCTCTCGGGATCTTATTGAATGCACTGAGGATGAACTTCTCGAAGAACTGAGGAGCCAACATGTTACGGGTGCGCAGAGTATTTCTTTCAGGAGGAATGGGCAGTTTGTCCCATCCTGGAACATTATCTTGACATTCAACAGCCCTTCTCTGCCTACATCCATCAAGGCAGGGTACCTCCACCTCGAGGTACGACCGTACATTCCTAACCCGTTGAGATGTTTTAGGTGCCAGTCGTACGGCCACTCTCAGCAGTCATGTAGGAGTACTCCTAGGTGTGGACGCTGTGGTGCCACAGAGCATCTACTTTCAGGATGTGTGGCCGAGGCCGAGTTTTGTGTGAACTGCAAGGGTTCACACCCAGCATTAGCCAAAGATTGTCCCAAGTGGAAGGAGGAGAAGGAAATCCAAAGGCTCAAAACGGTGGAAAACATTTCCTATCCTGAGGCCAGAAGAAGAGCAGTTCCTGTTACAACTGATCGGCAATCATACGCTTCAGTGGTGGTTGCCAACTCTACGGTTGCCATTCAGACCGACATTCAGATCCCCCTAAATGTCCATTCAATGTAGACGAAATCATCGCAGCCGGACTGGAGGCACTCCAGTCGCGAGCTAGGGGTCTGAAAGCGCCACCCACCATTTCGCCGAAGCAGACTCATCCCACCACCAACAAGGGAACTCAGGCCACTTCTTCTAACAAAAAAACCAAAGCCCAGGATAAGAAAAGCATTTCTTCTACAAAATCTGAGCAAACGATTCAACGTCGTGCGCCTCCCGTTAGGACACTTGCGACAAAGCATGCTCCCATCTTGGCCCCTGGTCACACGCCTCCAGATCTGGGGGAACCCCCATCAGAGGTGATGGAGCCTGACTTCGTTTGATCATTTTCGTTTCACTTTTAACCATGGATTCAATCATTCAGTGGAACTGTCGAGGTTTTCGGACGAGTTTTGATGAACTCTCCGGTGTGCTTTTGTTTACAGGAAACAAAACTTAAACCATCAGACCTGCTTTCAGTTCGAGGCTACAGTGCGTATCGGACAGATAATGCATCGGGAGACATCGCCTGGGGGGTCGCTATTCTTGTCCCTCACAGTGTTCCGGTGTCTTCCGTTGCGATATCCACAACTTTGCAGGCTGTGGCGGTGCGAATATCTGTCCCTGGGCTTCTTACTGTGTGCAGTGTCTATCTGCCACCGGACGAGAACGTAAGCGTCTCTGTACTGGAGAGATTGGTTGATCAGCTGCCTTCACCCTTTCTTTTACTGGGTGACTTCAATGCTCATCATCATTTGTTGGGTAGTGTCAGCATCAGCACGAGAGGTCGTCGCATAGAGTCTCTTCTGTCCTCGGCCTCTTTGTGCCTTTTTAACACCGGTGCTGACACGTACTTCCATGAGCCGACAAGATCCTTCAGTGCGATCGATTTGACCTTGGGATCACCATCGATTATTGCTGACTGGTCGTGGACGGTGTGTAAAGATCTCCACGAGAGCGACCACTTCCCAATCGTCCCCTGGCACCATGCCAACCAGCCATCTTCTGCCTCCCGCCCACCTCGATGGAGGATGGATCGTGCCATATGGGAGGTCTTCACATTGTCCGCGGTGATATCTTCTGAAATGGTGACCCAAGAGTCAATCGACGCAGCTGTACTTAAAGTCACAACTTGTATTCTTCAGGCAGCTGATCTTTCAATTCCTAAAACATCTACGAAGCTCCCCAGAATTCCGAAACCTTGGTGGAACCCTGAATGCGCAGCGGCTAGGAGAGCTCAACATAAGGCCTGGTCTACGTTTTGGCGTTATCCAACCGATGCTAATCTCGTTACATTCAAACGAGCAAAATCCTATGCTCGGTTGGTGCGTCGACGTAGCAAGAGGGAGTCTTGGATCCAGTATGTTTCATCTCTCACTTCACGTGCTAATTCAAAAAGTGTGTGGGACAAGATTCGTACGATCCGGGGTAACTACAGCTCTCACCAGATCTCCATTCTCGAGAGTAACGGCTGCACATATGCTGAAGTCGGGGAGATTGCTGATTGTTTGGGGGAGGCGTTTGCCTCCGTGTCGAGTGACCTGGCGTATCCTTCCTCCTTTCTGAGGATTAAATCCACTGCGGAACGTCAGAAAGTCTCCTTTGCGCTTTTTAACGACACTGGATATAACTCCCCCTTCAGCATGTGTGAACTTCGGGTGGCTCTGCATCGGTCCGGCGCTACTTCTGTCGGTCCCGATGACATCCACTACGACATGATCCGTCATCTCCCGCTGTCGTCTCTCGAGAACCTTTTAATCTTATACAATCGCATCTGGTTGGAACACAGTTGCCCGGAGTCTTGGCGAAAGGCTTTTGTTCTACCTTTTCCGAAGCCTGGCAAGGATCCTAAGTCTCCCTCTAGTTATCGCCCAATTGCTCTCACTAGCTGTCTGTGTAAAGTTCTCGAACGCATGGTTAACTCACGATTAATTCATTTTTTAGAACATCATCAATTCCTTTCACTATCACAAAGCGGTTTCCGACGTCATCGTTTACCTCACGACCATCTCCTGCACCTTGAGACATCTGTGCGCGAGGCGTTCCTGCGTAGGCAGCACCTGGTTTCTGTATTCTTTGACATCGAGAAAGCCTATGGTCGTGCGTGGCGGCACGGGATTATCCGTGACCTCCACGCATGCGGATTGCGAGGAAATCTTCCGACATTTTTTGTAAATTTTCTTCGCAATCGGGTGTTCCAGGTGCGCCTGGGTACGACGCTCTCGGCACCGTTCCATCAAGAACAAGGTGTTCCTCAAGGTTGCATTTTATCTGTCATATTGTTCATCCTGCGCATTAATTGTCTCCTCACAAATCTTCCTCCTGCAGTTTCGGCTATTGTGTATGTCGATGACTTGCACATCTTCTGCTCGTCATCGAGCATGCGTTTTATTGAAAGGCAGTTGCAGTCTGCAATTAATCAGATTTTTAAAGCGGCGAATAGCAATGGTTTCGTTCTTTCTCCCGACAAGACAGCGTGTGTCCATTTCTGCCGGAGGCGTGGCCTCCATGGTGACCCCGAGCTGTATTTAGACCGTACAGCAATTCCAGTTTTGCCGGAGACCAAGTTCCTTGGACTGACCGTCGACCGTGCGCTTGCGTTCCATGCGCACGTTCGGCGGCTCAAGATTTCATGTCTGCGTGCTCTTTCTATTCTAAAAATCCTTTCGAGAGTTTCGTGAGGCGCAGACAGGATCTCTTTGTTTCGCATTTCATCATCATCATCATTGTCAACCATTATCAATCCACTGCTGGACGAAGGTCTCCCCAAGTTTCCCCCACAACGGTCTGTCCCGTGCCAGTCTCCTCCATGTCACTCCTGCATATTTTCGAATTTCATCCACCCATCTCCCATGTGGTCTTCTTCTGGGTCTTTTCCTGTCCCTTGGAATCCAATCTAAAATTTCAGCTGTCCATCGATGATCTGTCTTTCTGGCAGTATGTCCAGCCCATTGCCATTTCAGGGATTTAACTCTGATCATGATGTCTTCCACTCTTGTCATTTTTCGGATCCACGAGTTCCTCTTCTTATCTCTCCTGGTTACACCAAGCATGCACCTCTCCATGATTTTTGAGTTGTCTGCAGCCTTTGTATGTCTCTTTTAGTTAAGGTCCACGTCTCTGCACCATACGTAAGCACTGGAAGGATGCATTGATCAAACACTTTTCTTTTAAGACATAATGGCATATTGCTCTTGAAAATTATGCTGTTTCTTCCAAAAGCTCTCCAGGCAAGTTTTGTACGCCGATTAATTTCTTCATCAATGTGACCCTCACTTGATATCTGCTGTCCAAGATAAACGTACGTGTCTGTTATCTCCAGCTTTTCTCCATCAATCGATAAATCTTCATTTCTTGTGAAAGCATTGAACATCACTTCTGTCTTCTGAAAGTTCATTTTTAATCCCACTTCTTTACTCTTGTCAGCAAGTTCCTGGATCATACTCTGCAGCTCTGATGGGCTAGTTGCAAAAATGACTACGTCATCAGCAAAACGAAGGTGGGTTAGATAATCTCCATTAATCTTTATCCCCTTGTTTTCCCAGCTCAGTGACTGAAAAACACCCTCCAATGTGGCATTAAAGAGCTTCGGAGATATGGTGTCACCTTGTCTCACTCCCTTTCCAATTTTTATGTGTGTTGTATTTTCAAACAGCCTAATCTTTGCACTTGCATTTTCATAGATGTTATTAATAATATTAATGTATGCATCTTCAATACCGCAGGTTTTCAGAGCCATTGTAACTGCTGATGGTTTCACCGAATCAAAGGCTTTTTCATAATCGATAAAAGCCATGCACAATGGAAGTTCATATTCCCTCGCTCTTTCAATTAGTTCTCTCAGCACGTGGATATGATCTATTGTGCTGTAGCCACTCCTGAATCCAGCTTGTTCTCTCGGTTGAGCCATGTCCAGTGTTACCTTCAAGCGGTGTGAAAGAACTTTAGTGAAGATTTTATAAACTACTGATAGGGGGCTGATAGGTCTGTAGTTTCCGAGATCCTCAATGTCACCTTTCTTATGTAGCAGGATCATTGTAGCGGTGTTCCAATCCTCAGGAATCTTTCCTTCATTAAGGCATCGAGTGAAAATTTGGGCGAGTACTGTTTCGATTTCTCCACTTGCTTCTTGTATGATGTCTACAGTAATTCCATCTTCTCCTGGAGCTTTTCCTCGCTTCATGTTCTTGATTGCATGTGCAACTTCTGCTGGAAGGACTGGAGGAACTCTGGTACTGGTATCTTTCATGATGTCTGGAGTGTACCACTCCTTAATTCGGTCGAAACTGGATTATGGCTGTATCGTGTATGGCTCGGCTCGTCCTTCCGTTCTCCGGCCTTTGGACGCTGTTCACCATCAGGCGCTGCGTCTTTGTACGGGAGCATTTCGAACATCTCCGATTCCCAGCCTTTACGCTGATGCGAACGAACCATCGCTTGAATTACGCCGTCTGCAGCTGTCTGTTCACTTTTACTTAAAACTTCGGTCTCTTCCAGACCATCCTTTGTACGGTGCAGTTTTCCATCCTCAGCATGCTCGTTTATTTGAGAACCGGCCCTCGTGCATTCCAACCTTCGGTCTTCGTATGGCGGCCGTAGCTCGTGATGCAGGGCTCGACTTGTCACTTGTTGCAGCGACCAGAGGCTTTGGGGATCCTCCATGGCACCCACTTGGTGTCATGGTTGATACCACCTTTACGTCTTTCGACAAATCCTCAACCCCTGCGTCAGTGTACCAGCAGCTCTTCGCTGAGCACCGTGCCATCAATACTGAATACACTCCCATTTTCACTGATGGCTCCAAGATGTATGAAGTCGTTGGATCCGCAGCTGTCTGTGTTGATGACGTGTCAGTAGCGCGGATTCCAGCTGAGGCCACGGTGTTTTCATCGGAGATACATGCTGTGTATCTTGCACTTCTTCATGTTCAGTCGAGTTCTCATCATAGTGCTATGGTCTATACGGATTCCTTAAGTGTCCTGCAGTCTTTGTCATCGCTGGACTATTGTACTCATCTATTTCTTTTGAACGTACGAAGGCTTCTTCGTTCCTTGCTCAAGGCCGGTGTCCAGATTCAATTCTGCTGGATTCCTGGGCATGTTGGAATCTCGGGTAACGAGTGTGCTGATGCGGCCGCTAGATCTGCTTCCTCTTTGGTCGTCACACCCTTGCCACTCTTTCATCGCGATTTTCGATTTCTTGTTCGTGATCATATCAAACGAACGTGGCAGGGTCTGCGGGACCAACAGATGGAAAATAAACTGCATCGTATAAAACCTATTCTTGAAATCTGGAACTCCTCATCTCGTCGAAACCGCAGGGAGGTAGTGGTGCTTGCGCGTCTCCGCATTGGGCATTGTCGTTTCACTCACCGCTTTTTGCTGTGTGGCGACACTGCACCGATGTGTGAGACGTGCAATTGCCGACTCACTGTCATTCATCTTTTGTGTAGCTGTGTTCGTTTTAGTGGTGTACGTTTTTACTATTTTCATTCTCATTTGTTGACCGAGGAAGCCGCTACTCTGCAGCGGGTCCTGGATGACCACTGCGATACTGTCGCTGTGTTTTCCTTTTGAAAAGAAATTGACTTTTTTAAACGCATTTAGATTTTAGCTCTTCCATCATCCTCATTTTTCAGTTTTAATGAATCAGCCGAATTTTAAACATTGTATCATGTTTTTAATGCTGTTTGTTTCATTGCCTTTTAGCCCTTCCATCACTCTCATTTTTCACTTTTACTTAATCAGCCAGATTTTAAGTTTTCTACCATATTTTCAATACTGTTTGTCTGTCCTGTGTCTTGTCTTGTCTTGTGTTTGGCGCTCTTTGGCCAGACATGGCCCTTGCGCCATAAAAACTAACCAACCAACCAAAATAGGGGATTCCAACACGGAAAGTGAAGCATAAAGCTATACTAGCGATCTTAAGACTGATCCGGTACCAGAGTTGAACAAAATCGTAATTGAATGAATTGGTATTGCATTACAGTGTAATGGTAATGGGAACAAGAACTTAGCGTTACCATTACATGGTAATGGTGAACTGGTCATTAGAATTACATGGTAATCGTAATGACATGTAGCAGTTACCCATTATAATCGCAATGGTTAACTATATGTCGCTAATTAACCAATAACTTGTTTCGTGAAATGGCAATTGGCTGGACATATTGCCAGGAGAACGGAGCACTGATGGACAACCGAAATTTTTTACTGGATTCCAAGGCACAAGGAAATGGATAACAATACAACGTGAATAAACCAGTACACCCTTACAAGATGTGTAGGTTATTTGACAATTGTTCTACCCCTCGGACCTCAAATGCGTGTATGTAGGTATTGGAGATTGTACGTGTTCATGCATGAGTTTTAAGTAAAGTGATTGTGATTTCGCCGTAAGTAAAGTGATTTGAACGAAATAATACATATGAAGTAAGTACGAATGGGATGTTCATTTCGGTTAGAGATACTCATTTCGTCCATCTGCAGTACAGGATTCTCGTCCATTGCATACGTTTCATTGTCCAAAATAATTACCCCACTGTAACCACAAGCACATACACTGAAGACCAATTGAATTAGAGATACCTGTCTAGTAACGTGTAGCACCACCTTTCGCCATGATGACGGCGGCGATTCGTCTCGGCATGGACTCGACAAGACACCGGAAGCGTTCTGAAGCCATACGGATCCACGACCCCTGAACAAGCTCCCACAGTTCACAAAGATTTGATGGAGGGGGTCAGAGCCTCGAACATATTTCCCCGATGTGCTCGATGAGATTGAGGTCATGTGACCTAGCTAGCCAAGAAAGCGAGGTCACGTCGGTGGAATGTTCATCAAACCATTCGGATACAATTCGGGAGCCATGGCACGGTGCATTGTCTTGTTGCAGGATAAGGTCCCCAGTGGGATGTTGAAGACGCACAAACGGGAGCAAATGGTCGTCCAGGATATTCCGGTAACGTTGACCTGTGAGGGGCGATGTCACACGTACCAGGGGTCCCATTTCTGTCCACGTAAACAGTCTCCAGACGAGAATGCAACCCCCACCAGCTTGAATAGTACCCTGCTGGCAAGAAGCATACATCGCTTCATGTGGTTTGCGCCGTACTCGTATCCTGCCATCCGTATGTACCAACGTGAATCTCGACTCATCAGTCCAGGCAACATTTTTCCACATGTCTAAGGTTCAATGGCGATGTTCCCGCGCCCATGCTAATCTTTGCACCCTGTGATGTGCGGTCAACAGCGGTACCCTCGTGGGACGATGGCTTCTGTACCCCATAGCGAAGAGATGGTTCTGGATGGTGTGGCTGCTTACACGTTTTTGTGCACCAGCGTTAAATTGCCGAGTGATTTCTTGCACTGTGGCCCGTCTATCCGCTGTTACAATGCGAGCTACCCGACGATGACCCCGCTCATCCACACGCTGTTGTCCACGGCAGTTGGCCCTTGCAGGGATGGTTTTACCGGATTCGATGTACTCACGGTGCACCAGTGACACAGTGGCTCGTGAAAATCCCAGTGCCTGCACGACTTCCGAGATGGAGTGACCCATTCGTCTGGCCCCGACAATTTGCCCACGATCAAATGCGCTTAGATCCTTCGTCTTACCCATACTACGTCCGACTCTTACTGATTCCCGTCGCATCACTCCTTATATTGTCGGATCGCTGCATACGTCATGTCGTTTCCGTTTACACGGCCGCCCACAGCGCCACATTTGCATAACTCCAGCTGTATCTAATTCAATTGTTCTTCAGTGTATTAGCAGTACACCCTGAGTTCAGCAACTCAGGGTACACTGCCAAATATTACAAAATTTTGCGAACTTTTGACATTTTTGCCGTACTTCTCAAGTGCTGTTGTCCATTACTTGTCCGATACGAACACTGGACTAGCGATCGACTGACCCCTTCACGACAGGACCTGAATCTTCTGGAATATTCTTGATTTACATAAAGCTCTCCAACTTCTCACTGCGCGACCATTCTGGAACATTCTACAAACGTCTAACCCATTCTTGCCGCTTCTAGAACATTCTACATGACACTTCGGTCTCTGTCTGCTATGTTACACGGCCGACATTTCTAGACATAGCTTTTGGCACACGTACATTTCTATAAACTATTACTATGTAATTATTATTTGCAAATTGTGTAATTTCATTACTAAATAATTCCATTGCGTTTGAATGGCATTATTAAATGATTGAATTATATCCTCTTCATTGTAATGCATTACAGATTAATTCCATTACCTTGTGCAAACCATACTTGGGATTACCTTGTATTGCATTTCCTGATACTGCATTACCTTGTAATGTCATCATCATCATCATCATTGTCAAGTATTATCAATCCACTGCTGGACGGAGGTCTCCCCAAGTTTCCTCCACAACGGTCTGTCTTGTGCCAGTCTCCTCCATGTCACTCCTTTCGAATTTCATCCACCCATCTTGCATGTGGTCTTCTTCTGGGTTTTTCCTGTCCCTTGGAATCCAATCTAAAATTTCGGCTGTCCATCGATAGTCTGTCCTTGTGGCAGTATGTCCAGCCCATTCCCATTTCAGGGATTTAACTCTGATCATGATGTCTTCCACTCTTGTCATTTTTTGGATCCACGAGTTCCTCTTCTTATCTTTCCTGGTTACACCAAGCATGCACCTTTCCATGATTTTTGAGTTGTCTGCAGCCTTTGTATGTCTCTTTTAGTTAAGGTCCACGTCTCTGCACCATACGTAAGCACTGGAAGGATGCATTGATCAAGCACTTTTCTTTTAAGACATAATGGCATATTGCTCTTGAAAATTATGCTGTTTCTTCCAAAAGCTCTCCAGGCAAGTTTTGTATGCCGATTAATTTCCTCATCAATGTGACCCTCACAGTCACTTGATATCTGCTGTCCAAGAAAAACGTACGTGTCTGTTATCTCCAGCTTTTCTCCATCAATCGATAAATCTTCATTTCTTGTAAAAGCATTGAACATCACTTTTGTCTTCTGAAAGTTCATTTTTAATCCCACTCTCTACTCTTGTCAGCAAGTTCCTGGATCATACTCTGCAGCTCTGATGGGGTAGTTGCAAAAATGACTGTCATCAGCAAAACGAAGGTGGGTTAGATAATCTCCATTAATCTTTATCCCTTTGTTTTCCCAGTTCAGTGATTGAAAAACATTTTCCAATGTGGCATTAAAGAGCTTCGGAGATATGGTGTCACCTTGTCTCACTCCTTTTCCAATTTTTATGTGTGTTGTATTTTCAAACAGCCGAATCTTTGCACTTGCATTTTCATAGATGCTATTAATAATATTAATGTACGCATCTTCAATACCGCAGGATTTCAGAGCCATTGTAACTGCTGATGGTTTCACCGAATCAAAGGTTTTTTCACAATCAATAAAAGCCATGTACAATGGAAGTTCGTATTCCCTTGCTCTTTCAATTAGTTCTCTCAGTACGTGGATATGATCTATTGTGCTATAGCCACTCCTGAATCCAGCTTGTTCTCTCGGTTGAGCCATGTCCAGTGTCACCTTCATGCGGTGTGAAAGAACTTTAGTGAAGATTTTATAAACCACTGATAGGAGGCTGATAGGTCTGTAGTTCCTGAGATCCTCAATGTCACCCTTTTTATGTAGCAGGATCATTGTAGCGTTGTTCCAATCCTCAGGAAACTTCCCTTCATTAAGGCATCTTCCCTTCATTAAGGCATCGAGTGAAAATTTGGGCGAGTACTGTTTCGATTTCTCCAATTGCTTCTTGTATGACGTTTACAGTAATTCCGTCTTCTCCTGGAGCTTTTCCCAGCTTCATGTTCTTGATTGCATGTGCAACTTCTGCTGGGAGGACTGGAAGAACTCTGGTACTGATATCTTTCATGATGTCTGGAGTACATGTATCATCCCTTTCATATAATTTGGAGTAGAAATCTTTCACTCTTGTCAAAATCTTGCCTCTATTTCTTGTTACAGAACCATCTTCTTTTCTCAGTGCCATAATCTGTTTTCTTCCCTTACTGAGATGTCCCTTTGCTATCTTTAGGCTTTGGTTGTTTTCAATTGCTTTCCTCACTAGTTCACAGTTGAATTTCCTTACGTCTTCAGTGATACTTTTTCGTACTGTCTTGCATAGCTCTATATATTCCACTTTGGAAGTCACATCTTCTTTAGTTGTCCTCATCTCTCTTCTTTTTTGCATCAACATTTTGGTTTTTCTTATAATTTGTTCACATGCAACTTGTTCTTAGACCCAGCTAATTTTGTTGCTGTTTCCATAAGAGCTTTGGTTACTTTTCTGTTAACTTTAGAAATATCCACTTCTTCCGATGTTAGGCCTTCTAAAGCAGAGAATCTGTTCTTCAGTTCCAACCTGAAGGTATTATGGTGTTTGTTAAGGTTGGTTATGTCAATAGATTTTGTTTGTCTTATGAGCTTGCCACGTTCGAGTTTAGTGTTGAGGTGCATCTTACGTCTCACCAATCTATGGTCACTACCTGTGTTGAACTTGTTTAGTACACTGCAGTCTTCCATGATGAATTTTTTGTTACACATAATAAAATCAATTTCACTTGTCGTCCCATTTGGATGTCTCCATGTCCATTTCCTGTGTGGCTTTCTCTTGAAAAAGGAGTTCAAGATGAAAAACCCTTCTGCCTCTGCAAACTCTACGAGAGTATTTCCACGCTTGCCGTGACCGAATTTACCTACTGAAGTTTCATTCTGTTGCCGTTGCCCTATTTTTGCATTGAAATCTCCCATAATTATCTTCAAGTGCTGCTTACCTTTATTATTTAGATGACAAATTTCCTCATAAAATTCTTCAATTTCTTCTTCAGCATGACTTGTGGTGGGTGCATAAGTTTGAATAATCTGAGCCTGGTATCTTCCGGAGAGTTGGATAACGAGTCGTGCAGCTATTACAGGTTAATTGTAATCTGTACTTCCATTACTTTGTAAGGCATTCCTGCCCAACTCTGTCCGGCTCAGTGAAAGAGCAGAAAGTGACTGACGACTGCTTTGCAGAGGGACAAAGTCACTGGCTGGAAGGAAGGAAGTTAAGGAGGGGGAGGGGAAGTATTGTGTCTGCGTGCCACGACGTTAAAATTTGGTTTAGATAAACAAAACCGACATTTTCGTTTCAATTAATTGTTCAAGTACAGTACTGTTTTCGTAATCAAAAATGAAAATTTTTTAAAAGCAATTTTACACAATGCATTCAGAGTAAGCAAAAAGTTGAAGGTGACATTCGACGAACACGTCTACACCAATGGCGTGACTAGTTAAATCTGTGTATGTATGTGTGTCCAGGTGGAGGGGGTGAGGATTGCACGAATTCCTTTGTAGCTGGCACTGAAAAGCATTAAAGTCTGGTGGTGCAGTGGTGTAAACGCTGGCTTATGACCATTTGTCCAAGAAAGATCCGGACTCGAATCCCAGTGAGGCATGGATATTGTGTTTGTCTTACCTCACTGGCTGTCTCCCTTCCCTGGAACCAGCTCCCTTAAATTAGGGACGGACGAATGCTTATAGCCAATTCACTTGCTCACGGTTGTCCTTAAACCTTCAATGAAAAAAAAGCGTTTAAAATTCGTTCCTTCATTGTTTCGTAAAAAAATAATTAAAAATTGCTATGAAGAATAATGCTCGCCCACCCGCCGCCCATCTTGATTTCGAAGTCCCTGCTTGAGGCCAGTAATACAAATGAGGGATGCGCAGTTATATTACGGATGAATATCGGCCAAGGGTTATATATTCATTCTGTCAGGCCACAGCAAGCTTTTCTTTCCTGGCGGTTCGTGAAATAACGTCCCTTTGAGTTCAAAAGAACCCCACTTCCACTCAAATAGTACGCAGTTTTTACTTTCTCATATCTGCGTTTTAGGAAAGTATGACCGTTCAAAAATCACACTTAGGGTTTCCGACATAATTTTATTAAAAATGTAAAAACCAGGCAGTGGCGCACCCAGTGGGGGTGGCCCGGGCTCTTCCCATGGGTATACAGTACATTCCGGTTAATTGGGACACAGTGGGATTATAACACTTTGGCCTAATTAAGCGGCTGCCCCGATTATGCGAAGCTTTATCCCAAAGAGCTAAGTTGGGAGGTTCTTCAAGAATTGTCCCAAATAAATGGCTGCCCTGATTAATCGATCGCACAATTAACCGGAATCTACTGTACTTAGTCCTTTCTTTGTTGTTGGCTGCTTACTTTTAAATATACGAGTACTTGTATATGTTTTTAAATATATATTTTACGAAATACTGGAAACGCACTTTAATATGCTGAAGATACTTTTATCGATTCCCAATATTTTGAGAGGTGTTTTCTCCGGGGTACTTTTATTTGCCTTTTCAACATTTTGGTACACTCCCATAAAGAAATCCTGGGTGCGCCAGTGAAACCAGGTAAAACCCAAGACACGACGGTTATAAATATCAAGTAAAACGTGAAAGTTATGTGAACGTTGACAACACAGCACTCCGTAGAAATGCAAAACGGAAAGCGAACCACCACAGAAGGAATGAGTATATGATACTGAAACCAACAATAGAAAGACACTTTCGGGGTAGGGATTGGAAAAATTCATTTCAAGGTTAAACTTGAATTGAATCTTTCATTTCAAGTTTAAACTTGAAATGAATCGGAGGCACTTTCTGCGACAGATCACGGGTGACTAATTAGCTTTTCATTGTTATGGCGTACTCGGCAAGGTCATAGAAGTTAGGAACAATCACATTGTTCTGTATGCCTCTCTCCGATGTTACAGACAATTCCTTTCTTGCACATGAGGGTCCGCACCTTAAGAATAGGTTATTCCCAGGGCGACTGCAACGAGGGTCAAGTGACATCCGCCCATGGAAATTGGAATCTCCCAAAATAAAATTTAAATTAAAAAAAAAAATCGAGAGTGAACCTTGGTACTGTTTGTAGTTAATTTATACTATGCATCTTTTGCATGCCAAAAACTTTGTGGGCCTGAAGTGAAATGAGCCATTCGAGAGTATACATAATGAATTTATTCTCGTCACTCAAGACCACACCAAGCCACACTCCGGTACATGTTCAGATATTCGCTTTATTCATAAAAGTGAAAGATAGAAATCAATACAGAACCGGGCGATTCGCCTGGAAAATAAAAATGATGTTATATGTACAACGAAAGATGATATTTATAAGAAAGGTTACAAAATAGGCAGCCAACTGAAGCAGGAGAAACGCACCACCCTTGTGCGTGTGAATGTAACAGAATAACAAGTGTTCAATCACAAGCAGACAATCAAGCACGAATTGACACAGAGCACAAGTACGACGAGTACGTAGTAGCGAGACGAAGAGCAAGTCGTGTGGTGTTGGGAAGGAGAACCGGTACTTTACACTTGAAGAGACAGGTGATCACCATCCACACGGAGCCAGCTGCCGTGCGGTGACCAGGGTGCATAGAAACGAGATGTTGTTGAGGTGAACTTTGCTTCGGAAAGTGTGAAACAAGAGAGCGTTCAGCTAGATGAACAGACACTGGGGGTACATGTAGAGACACGAGTGTTAGAAAGCATGTATATCCTAAACTTCGCTTATATGAAGACGTCAGTGCATATCGGTGAAGAGTGTGGCGACGGAACTGTAGGCCGAAGAAGAAATTGATAATCGGGGAGAGAGGGGTCTACGTCACGTGCTAGACAACCCAAAGCAGACATTACGTGAAAAAGGGGCAGAAGAATCGGGCAATAAAGGTAGACATGAAGCATGCTGACCAGAGAAGAGCAAGAGGATCAAAAAGGGGAAGGAAAGAGAATCATTCGGTGAAGAATGGATGGAAGGGGAAGGCGGTTATGAAGGAACTACCAATGAACGTTAGACTCCTGGGGATGGCGAGAAACAGACAGGCAATAGCAAAGGAGGAAGAGAGAAAGAGAGAGAGAGAGAGAGGATATGAAAGGGGGAAGCATAGTCAAGGTGAAAAAGACGATAGAGGGAGCTGATAGTAAGATAATGAACATGAAAATCAGTGCCAGGAAAGGAGACGACAAAAGCGAGGGTAGGATACAGAGAAATGAGGGCAGTATGTGCAGACAGATTAGCATCAGTGGAAAGCGTAGGCAGTTCAGAAACGCGTCTCCACGGAAGATCCGGGCGAACAAGTTCGTGAACGGTGATAACTCCGGCTCGGAGCTAGGCGTGGAAGTGGAAAAGGGGAAGGTTAGGAAGGTGAAGAGCGGAGGAATAGAAATGAGGCTCCTGTAGAAGATCAAGAGTGGAAGGCGGAAGAATACGAGTCAGACGTAATGAACGAAGAAAAGTGAGAGAGAGACGGAAGGGAACGAAAGGGTCAAGATCCACATGGGAAGGAAAATGAGAAAGAAATGAGAGGGATTGCGAGGGGAAGGGATAACATTGAGAAGAAGTTGCACGGAATGATTAAGAGACGAAAGAAGCGATAGCGTAGGGTACATTAATGAGATTGATGCCCCTGAAGGAATAGGGAGGGTGAGGACAGAAAAGGAGAGCCAATGACTGCTGGACCAAATGAAATCGACAAAAATTCGAAAAGAATCGGTGAGAAGATAAGCTGGAACAGGTTGGCATGTCCAGAAGTAATGCGTAGAGCTGCGGAAGAACATGCTGTTGACAATTACAACCCGGCCGCATAAGGAGGAAAAAATCTCGCTCGTGACCATAATCCCGCAGTTGTCCGAAGTTCCAGAGTAGAGGTGGGATCATAGCTGCCGCAAACTATGGGCTTCTCAAAGTGTATGCCGAGGATCTTTTGTTAATCGGAAGACGATCCGGAACTCCATGGAATATCGCTTCGTTTAGTACACGAACCGCACCACAGGCCGGTGTACTTGGCAGTATTCAGATGAGCACTTGATTGAGTGGCATAGTCAGCGTAAAAATCGTAGAGAGCATCAAACTGCCATTGGGCTAGGATAAAGACTAACGTCATCTGCGTAGGCAGCGATGACGTGGTTGTGATGCCTCTTATTGGTGAGTGTGATAGGAAGTCGGGAAGTAAACGTAGATCTGACAGAGACGAACGGCTCGATGATCATTGCAAAAAGCTGTCCTGACAGCGGGCACCCTTGACGAATACCCTTTCGGAATTGTATCGGTGTAATGAACAACTGCGTTGCGGTATAGAGCGGGAAGGACAAGAAAAAGTAGAGAGAAAACCGAAAGCGTGAAGGACAAGGGAAAGGTAGAAGTGACTGACATTATCGAACACCTGGGGCTGCTACAGGTTGGAGAGGGCAAAGGGTTCATTGTTAGTTCTGGCAAGAAAGGTGAAATCAGGAACACTCTAAGTTTGAAGGGGTGAAGAAAAGAACAGTTTTTTTTCTTACATTAAGTTTGATCTGGGTGAAGGATGGAGGGAAAGAATTTTAGTGAAGATATTGTAATCGAAGTTGCGAAGAGTAATGGGGCGCCAGTTGTTGAAGTCATAGAGGCATCCCTTTCCGGAAAGAGAACGATGTGGGTAACTGTGAATTCGGGGAAGGGGGTAGGGAGGAAGAATGGAAGTAGAAAAAGCTTCAGTAAAGCACACCAGGAGAAGAGGAAGAAGAAGGGAAGCGAAAGTGCTGGTAAAAACTAGCAATGAGACCATCAGGCCCAGGAGAAGCAGCCTGATTAAGGTAGAAAAGAGAGAGATCTCCTGGCGAAAGATAGAGGAGGTAAGAACAAAGTGAAGATATATGAGAACCTGTGGGAGAGAATGAAGAAGAGGAGAATGGGTAGTAGGAGGAGTAGATTCTGTGAATCGAGTAGTAAAGTAATAGTGCACGTGAGAACATATTAGAGGAGGATTATCAGTAACTTCGCCAGAGGGGAGTTGTAAATGACGAAGCATGGAGGAAGACCGGCGAGAGCTCTCAATCTCTTGGAAGAATGGGTGAGGTTGGTCCTCACTACCGAAGTGAAAGGGCTCAAGACGATGAAGTGCACGACGAACAAGCGGTTCTAAGGCAAGTCGCAATTCTTCTTGATAAGGAAGGTGATATGGCGGTGAAAGATCAATAACACAGAGGGTATTTCGAAGATTACCGATACGCATCAGTTGTGTAGCATGTTTGGTGAAGGAAAATTGCTTAGAGAATAGGAGAATCTTATCTTTTGTGTCAAGCCAGTGAGCAATGAAGCTGGAGGCTGTAGGAAGAGAACCAGTAGATTGCTGAAGTGTTAGTTGACTGTTTAATGGAGTCACAGTAAGTGGGATCAGCAACCAGGTTATCGTCAATGGTACACAACCGATGATAACCAGAAGTGGTTGACGAAAGAGAGAGGTCAAGAACCACAGCGCAATGATCCGAGGAGGCAGTCGGTGAGTGGTCGACACTGTATTGACGTGGAATGAAACAGGGTGACAAATAACAAGTTAGTAAAATCATGCAATGCATTGATTATAATACGCTTTCCAACATACCAGAAATCATTACTCAAGTTATGAGGATAATGGCTGTGAAATAAATCTCGATCCTGTGCCCTAACGTTTGATCCCATTTCGATGATATTCAACAGAACCGGTTCGGTATACCACCGAAATAACATGATAAAGTTTTGTCGTTCAATATCGCTTTATTAGACAACTAATAGTGTAGAATAAAACGGGGGTATATAACATGGGCAAAAGGCCAAAAAGACGTGGACAAAATCACAGGCTTACACTTGAGGCATTCAGGAGAACAAAACATAAGAAAAAGAACTATGGGCGCGCAGGCTACTCTCTCAAACAGAGAGATATTATTAGGAACATGAAATACACAGGACATTAAGCATGGCAAAAGTTAAGCAGGAGTCTAAGGGCTCACACTCTGGAAGATACTGGAATAATAAGGAACTGGTGTTAGCGGATAAGGGAAGGAGAAGTCTGAATATTTATACATAGCACGTTTTACCCAACGCTCATAAGCGCGGCAATAATCACCATAAGAAGAAAAGCCTTGTTGTGAAGGAGGATCTGGAGCAAGAGGCTTACGCCGCCGTCGGGAACGTTGAGCCGTAGAAGATGTACAAGTAAGGGAAGTACCATCAGCAGAAGTCGATGAAGGCAACAATGGAGCATGATGAAGCACAAGTGAAGGAGCACTGTCAGGAACAACTGATGAGGCAGGAACAGTGGCTGAAGCTGATGGAAGGAAGACAGGAACGGCTGTAGAGGAAGATGACACGTCAGAGGGCAAATGAGCACACTGTGAGTGGGAGGATGCAGGTTCAATGGACAGGACAAGAGTTTCTGGGAGTGAAGAACTCACAGAGGCAATCGGCATGAGAGAGCTGATAAGAGGCGGAGTAGGATCTTCGTTCGGCGACTCAGGAGTTGGCGAAGCAGAAGTGTCTAGAGAAAAAGGCCGAATGGAGACATCAAAAGAAGACAAGTGCAACCCAGAAGACACTACAGGGCTGTCAGTGGAGGGCCCTGTAGAAGATAGACTTGAAGGGAGCACGATGGTGAACATGAAGTTGTAACAGGAACATCTAGGAGTAAGGATTGGAGGAGACGAGCAGAAGACGAAGCAAAATCAGCCGTCGGTAAAGGAAAATGAGAAGACGTAGAATCTGGAGTCACAGAAACAGATAAGTTGCACTGGAGCGGCGAGGAAGCAGGAGATATAAGGCAACTGGTAGACGCTGGCTCCGTGGAGACGAAGAGCGGCACCATATAGGTAGAGACCGCAGTCGAACATGGAGACAATGGACTGACAGGAGCAAGAGATGAAGGCGGAGAGGGTGACTAAGGACATGGCAACAAGATCTGGGCAGCAGATGGGCTCGATGGAGGCATGCAAAGTGGTGTAGTAGGAACAGAAGGGAGAATATCCAGGAGAGCTGTCGATAGTAGATGAACAGGAAAGATATTCTCCGAAGAAGCACGTGAAGCAGAAGAATCAGGGGCCGGTAACAAACCACTCGAAACCGGAAGCTACGAATATGTATAAGGAAAAGTCGACAAAGATGTGGATGATAAAGAAAAGTCACACGATTCTGGCAAGGCAGAAGGACGAATGGAAGTCGAAAAATTCCGAGTTTGACATGAAGAACTATGGTGACCGGGCAATTTGCAAGAAAAACAATGATAGGCGGTAAAAACATTGACAGTGTGAGTATGTGGACCGCAGATAACTTGAAAAGCTGTCGGACAGGAAACAATGGATTGTTCGTCACGAAAAACGACGAGAGCTATAATAGGAGCGATTCCATTGATCGTCTGAAGCAGCAGGCAAAGTCTTAATAGGTCCAATAACTAAACCACATTGAGAAAGGAAAGCATGCAGTAAATCGTTGGAGAGTTCAGGAGGAACTGGAGATAAACTAACGAGAGTAGGGCAATGAGCAAGAGGAATTGCAAACAAACTTTGGTCGCCGACTGAAATTGGAGAAGAAAGAACCAACGCAACTTGAGCGGGATTAGAAAAATAAACCAACACCGGACGAGGCTTTCGAGCGATGTGCGTGATGGCCTCAGCTGGAACAATCTGATGGAGTGCTGAAGTATGAGCTGTAAGTTTAGTATGTGGAAGCGCGGAATATTTTACTCCGAGAGCTAAAGAAGCGAAGAAAGACTTCCCCGGTGACGAGGACCCTAATAAATGAGTTGCTAAAACGGAGCCGGTACGAGAAAACCGGAAACCCAAGGCAGTTGAGAGAGGATCCGAGGGAAAGGTAGTAACTGCGGGCGAAAAGAGAGGAGGTGAACTGTCCAGTAGTACATCCGGAGGAGGCGTCAGTGGTCGAAGAAAAGCAGTAGACACAGTACAAATCAGAAACTGGAAAGCAAAGCAGCACAATCTCGAGAGCGTAAGACGATGGAGATGGCAAAAGACACGTAAAGAAGGCGGGCGATGGGAAGATGCGGGGTAATGACGTCACTGGAAGAACGGCGGGAGACAGATGGAGCACAGTAACGATGACGTCACCCAAGGACCACTATCAGAGGGTGACGTAAACGAGAAGGCGTGTAGATAACAGGAAGATAAGCACTAAAGGCAAATGAATAGCATGCTAGTGAGAAGACAGAAGGAAGTCAAGGCAAGTCACGATGGGCAGATGTAAACATACTCACCGAGATGAAAAATGAAGGAATATCGGTATAAAATTCCCTTACTGGTGCTTAAAAGTAGCTGGGAAGATTGCTGGCAGCTGATTACTTGAACAGGGTATGCAGGAAAGGAACAGCAGGCACTGGAACATGTACTTGGGCACACACTTCAGAAACGCAGTAAGGTGTAGTCGGCAGGTAATATTATGATAAAATTCGAAGTAAATATGTACTTTCCGACTCGGAAAAGTAGCAGGAAAGGTAGCACATAACCTTAGACACACACGGAACACAGGAGTCGGGAGCAATGAGCTCTTGACCGAGCAAACTGAGCGAAAATTGAGGAGCTCGAGAGGGCACGTCCAACGACAGTTTTGTCGCAATCGAAGCATAAGGGCTATGGGATAGATACCGCTCCGGTGTCCTAACCTTTGACCTCACTTCGCCCATTTTCAATACGATTCGTTCCCAGGCAGGCCCCTACAACATACTAACATTTCATCCAAATAGAAGCATTTTTACATAAGTTATGACGCATAATGGCGATGAAAGTGATTCCCCTCCTATGTCCTGACCTTTGACCCCATTTCGCCCATTATCAATAGGGTTTGTCCCTAGGTGGTCCCGTACCACATACTAAAATTTCATCGAAATCGAACCTTTTTTAAGCACGTTATGACGCAAAAGGGCAATGGAGTGCATCCTGCTCCTATGACCTGAACTTTGACCCTACTTCACCCATTTTCAATAGGGTTCATTCCCAGGTGGTCCCCTACGACATACTAGATGCATAACATCAATGAAAACAACTGCAGAATAGAAAAGGGATGGATTTTGATGTTTTATAAATACTAGATGCTGGGCTTCTAGCCTTGCCAGCTTCACTCACTACGGTAAACCACGCTCACACATACTCCTCGCTCGCTGTCGTCCAAGAAACTTGCAGCCCCTCCCCCTTACAAAAAAATCTTTGAGGCCCTTTTGCGAAAATCTATTAGCTTACATTTACTGAATTTTTTAAATTCCATACTATTAACTATGTTTTATGGGCGTTTTCATAATTCAAATTCTTTGGAACCTGCAGGTATTTTTCGTAAAACCAAAACTATTGCACTTTATTGCGTGTAACCCAAATGTGCACGTTCTAATTTAAATGATTGTCCTAGTTTTATACACATACAAAGTATTACAAAACACTTACGACAAAGTTAATCATATGCGAATTTTATTCATTTAGAGAACTGAGGCAATTTGAAATGCCTTGCGATCATGCATACAAAACACGTAACCTCCGTGTAACACACTATCTAATGACCTTTTCTGATTTATACCAAAATACAGAACCTAGAAAGCAAAAAATATGTACAATTAAGCACTATGGTTCTTAAAAAGTAAAACTACTTCAATTATTTACTCCTGAATCTATAAAAAACGGACTAAATATAATCCACAATGTTTTACACATAGCAAAAAATTTCCTTTGTTATAAAAAAAATGCCACACTTATCTGCTACTTCATCCCCGGAAAGAACACCTTTCTGTTCATTATACACTGCCTGACAGAGAAAATGCCGCACCATTGAAGACGTGAACGCAGCGCCACGCAATTTGCAGCGTGGGTGAACACGTACAAGTTATGCAAATGATTGCATTTGCAGGCCAATAGAACGAACGGCACGCGGCATATAAGCGGACAACCAGCCCGTGAGGCCATCAGTCGAGATGTCGTCACGGCCGCTAGAAGTAAGTGGTTCTGCTGTAACGGTGTCTGGAGAAAGAACAAGGGGTGCTAGTGCCGTTAAGAAGCCGTCCTAAGCGATTTCGTCAAACACATGAGTTCACGAGAGGTGTCATCGTAGGCCTTCGTACATAGTCCTTGCGTCGTATTGCGGAAGAAACGCAACGTGCAGCCGTCGGTCGCATTTGGAGACATTGGTCCCAGGAAGGATCTGTCCAACGTCGTAAAGGGACCGGAGCACGGAGACAGACGTCCGAGCGCACCGATCGTCGCATACAAAGACGTCATGCCGTACCGGACCCACAGGACACAACGGGTGACATTATGCGGAGTGTAAGGGAAGGCTTCGATGCTTCGATATCGACGTGGACAGTGTCGCGCCGATTGGCTGCGTCTGGATTGCTGTCCAGCCGTCCGTTGTGAAGGCTAACCTTAACAGCGAGCCGTCGTCGTCACCGCTTGGCGTGGTGACGCTCCAGAGCTGCGTGACGTGCTGAATGGAAAAGTGTGGTGTTCAGCGACGAATCGCGGTTCTGTCTCACCACGGATGATCGCGGTGTGGCGCGCCACACCTCCGGGCATCGTGGAATCATGGTGTGGGGTGCTATCAGCGCCAACAGCCGCTCACCGTTGGTACGCATTACGGCCACATTAACGGCACGCCGCTATGTTGACGAGGTGCTGCGGCCCGTAGCACTACCGTACCTGCAGGGCATGTTTTTCAAGAGCTTAACGCCCGGATGCTTCCGTGGCCAGCACGATCCCCTGACCTCTCGCCCATCGAGCATCTGCGGGGCACAATAGGGCGTCGGTTCAGTACCCTCGCATCCCGCAAAATGAAGGTGTGGACTAGGATCAACACCACATGTCCCACGATACCATAGGGCCCTATTCGGACTCTTATTTCCTCGATGCTATATCGGATTCAACGCTTTATCGCCCAAAATGGAGTCCACGCTCCTTATTGATCATCCTGTATATTAGGCCACTGGAGCCTAGTCTGCATGTGACAATTAAATCATTTGTTTAGGACCTACTTGGCTATCTGTGTGTGCAGTTTGGTTTGTTTTCGAGCATTCCTTCATGGTGTGGCATTTTCTCTGTCAGGCAGGGTATTTTGGTAGATTCGTAGTTATGTGCAAACAACCGTAATACATAACACCTTAGCATCATTGGTATGAAATTTTCATTCACTGAACTGATAGTTTTTTCACGTTCTCTTGTTAATATACATGCATAGGGACTATTGCTATGTCGGTGAAAACGGGCGTCAAGTCCTCTGGACTTGAAAAAAACTAATAAAAACCGCGAAAATGGTTTCCAAAATTGCCAACAATCCTTTTTTGTTTAATACACTGCTGGACAATTGCTAAAGACGGATCATAAACGGCTATATAGCGCACAAAAAAAGGAAGTGTGGTTGGATGCCAAGTGAAATAAAATAATGTCAGAATGCCAGGACATTACAAGAAAGACAATTTATTGTGCTTTGAAATCCAGAAGGCTTTGGAACGTGTTCAAGGGACAAACAGGCCATTTTGTGCAGAATACGTAAACGTGAAAAAAATGCAATTACCGTCCACAGGCGTTCCGGCGTAAGATGTCAATACGGGATATGGCCACCATGGAGGGCGATGCAAGATTCCACACGTCGTGTCATGCTTTGCACAACATCATCAAGCAGCTGTTGGGGTAATTTATCCCATTCCTCTGTCAGTGCACGGATGAGGGTGTCCTTGTATATTGGAGGGCATTGGCGACTAGCAAGACTCCTCCCCAAAGCATCCCACACATTTGCAATGGGATTCAGATCTGGAGAACGTGCTGGCCATACGAGGCGTTGAATATCCTCGCTCTCAAGACACTCCTGCACAGCGACTGTTCGATGACATGTTGCGTTGTCTTCCATGAAAATGAATCTATCACCGACAGCACCACGGAACATGCGAACATGAGGTAGCAGAACATCATTAATGTATCGTTGGCCAGTCATAGTCCCAGTTGGAAGCACATAGAGGGACGTACGGCCATTGATCATGATGCCAGCCCATACCATGACACTGCATGTCGGATATCGGTCCCTTTCCTCTATGTTTGCTGGAAAATATGCAGTACCACTATCACGCCAGATCAGGTTGTCGTCGACAATCAGACGATAGACTGTATCTACTCTCATCTGAGAAGAGGACAGCAGACCAGTCGTTATCAGTCCAATTGCGATGTTGATGGCACCATTGCAAACGGGCGGTACGGTGACGTCTGGACAATGGGATGCACACAACAGGACGGCGGGCGTATAGTCCTCCTTCATGCAAACGTCTGGCGACAGTTTTTCGGGAGATCCGCTTGCCAGTAGCAGCCATAAACTGATTTCCTACCTCACTAGCTGTACTGCACCGGTGTCTTTTTGTTGATAGCACTATGTACCGATCTTCTGCAGGTGTCGTACTGCGAACACGACCTCCCCCGTGACGTTTGCTACACTCTCCATTTGTTTGAAATGATTTCCAAAGCCTTGAAACAACACTGTGGCTGTCGCCGAACTCCCTGGCAACATCTGTTATTTTTCGCCCTTCTTCAATCTTGCCAATAATACGGCCACGCGTAAAATCATCTAGGTGATGTCGGGAAGACATACTGAAAATTGCAAGTTCGTCAATTGATTCTTTCCCTTTCAACTTTGCGTTTGAACAACAACGGTCAATACGCGTCAAATCCTTTATATCTCTTATCAGCGCTATGACGTCACGAACAAGTTCGGCAATCCAAAATTTGCATACGCACAACACGTCTTACTGTATCCCGCACTTATGCTAATTTCGACATTTTCCTGCCTTCCATTTTATGGTTGCTATCATTGCTATTGTCATCAGTCCTTAGCAATTGTCCGGCAGTGTACTTCATTCAAAGCTACGATAAAAAAAAATCTTGGTTATTTCTCTAACCAACTTCGTATGCAGTTTCCGCAAAAAATTTTGTAAAATACACTGCTGGCCACCCAAAATGCAACACCAAGAAGGACACGAGATAGCAAGGCCAGATTTACGGGACACATAACAACAGATACAAAAATGAAACGATTGAGCTTACAGGCCCGTGCGACTTGCGGGACACGCAGACATCAATAGTATGTGTGGCCCCCATGGCTGGCAATAACGGCTATACACGCCGCGGCATCGAACGGAAGAGGTGTTGGATGTGGGCTTAGGGTATGTCGGTCCAGGCTGCTTCCACACGTTGCCACAGTTCATCAGGCGTAGCCGTGGGTGGTGCTTGCCGGGCCACTCGGTTGCCGATCACCGACCAGACGTGTTCGATGGGCGACATATCGGGAGAACAGGCGGGCCACGGAAGCAGTGACACCTGGTGGTCGGTGAAGAATTGTTGCACGATGCTTGCCACGTGTGGGCGCGCATTGTCCTGTTGAAACGTGGCCGCTGGTAGGTCCTGCAAGTAAGGGAGGACTACAGGCTCTAAAATTTCCAAGATGTAGCGGTGACTGTTGAGTGTACCGGCGATGCGCACCAGAGGGTGCGGGTGTCATATCCAATTGCGCCCCAAACCATAACGCCAGGGGACGGACCGGTATGGCGATGCATAATGCAGGCGTCATACAGTTTCTCGTCGTGGTGCCGTCACACGCGGATCCGACCATCGTGGTATTGCAGGCAGAAGCGGTATTCGCCGGAGAACACAATGTCGCGCCATTCCGCAGTCCAAATGCGGCGTTCAACGGCCCACTGCCGCCGCACTAGCCGGTGGTGTAACGTCAATGGTAATCGGAGCAAAGGGCGCCGTTCGACAAGTCCCCGCTCCTTCAGACGACGTCAAACGGTACATGCTGACACAGGTTGGTGCGCAACACACCCTAATTCCTGCGCTAACGTTCGTGATGTGGCGGTGCGAGCCGTCAATGCGCGCAGCACAACATGCCGGTCCTCTCGCAAGGTGGTATGCCGCGGCTGCGGCAGTCGCTCACGTCGGTCCGTCCGTCCCTCCTGCACCCATCGAATCCATACTCGCCTCACTGTGGCTGGATGTCGTCTCACACGGGCGCCGATGTCTCGGTACGATAAACCGCTGTCGCGATAAGCCACTATTCGTCCTCCGTCGAACTCCGAAACGTGCTGAAATGACTGTCGTATTCTGCGACGAGGCATCAGGAAGCTTCCCACGCACAGGTCCGGCAGCACAACACACTTCCACTACTTACACCCCGCCTTCTGTGCACCCTTCTTATAGTGCTTCTCGGTGGCGTGCCGGGCGCGCATGATGCCCTGCAATGCTAATCGTTTGCATGTCCTCTCGCGGGCGACGCATGCTGCGAATTTCAGGCCAATCGGATGCTTCCTTCCTAGTGTTGCATTTTGGGTGGCCAGCAGTGTATTTTTCCTGAGTTAAGAGGCCCTCTTAGCAGCGAGGCCCCAAGCAATGCGGGGTTTGCGGTAGCTATCAGTTCGCCCGTATGTACCATCAAATTCGGCGGAAGAATATTGTATTTAGTTCGTCTCCGTATTTGAATTCTTTGAAATTTCTCGGGAAAGTAAATTCTCGAAAGAGAAGGAACCTTCATTTTCTGTTTTTGATTTAATTCCCCAAAATATTAGTAAACTTGATGAAGCTGCATTTAATTTTTCCATCAAAGACACTTCAGCGACGTACGGGGTGTATCTTGATAATTTAGACGTAAAACCAAGGTTGTAGCATCACTTTTAGAAAGACAAATCAGTAGCTGAAACAGAAGAGATCCCCCTTTCAGAAAATATGCAGAAAGCGGAGAAATTTTACCCGGCACTCTCAGGGATACCACGAACTGCAGACGCATACCCCACAGCAACATGTGCCATTGAAAGATGTTTCAGTACTCTGCCTACTGTGAAGTTTTGGGTGAGATTAACTATGACCGAGGGGAGACTATAGATGGTCTTTGTGTATATTTAGTATCCATGGAAACTGAGTGTGCCAGGCGCGGACTGATCCGCCGGGATACCGGTAGAACTCCCGGTAGGTCGTCATATTGTGGACCAGCAGGCTTTTTGCTAACTCAAGAAACAAAAGTATATACCGTATTTTTCCGTGTATAAGATGCCCCTATGTATAAGACGACCCCTAATTTTTCGAGCCGAAAATTAAGAAATCAACATTTTTATGACAAAAAAGGACGCATGGGATATTTTTTAGAAATTAGGTACACTGGTGTGCAAAAATTAAGGACGAAGAGAAGAAATTAGCATAACAGCGGAACGAGCAGACAGAACGGACCGAAAGACCACACAGGAGATAGACTAGGGTCCCGTACGGTAGGGCATGCGCATATAGGCGGCATGACGTAGGAGGGGGTGGGAGTGTCAGAAGGGTATAAAGCACACGGTCGGTGTACGCTCAGCAATTCGGGGCCGCGGGTAGCCTTGTGGGCAACGTTCGTGACTGCCACGGAAAGGACCTCAGGTTCAATCCCAGGCAGGTACGAACGCTCGATCCACTAAATATCCACCGTGCGTCGGACGGGAACGTTAAGCCATCGGACCCCGGGTACTGGCCCCCGGTAATAAATAAGGGCGTCTTCCTCCCCCTTTCTACTTCGCTTCCGTGTCACTTTCCTATCGGACACTCTACCCCAGATCTCCTAGCTTCCTATTTCTAAGGGTTGTTTAAGACCTGGGGTCAGACACTCCCTTTCTAAAATCCTCTACGTATGATCATGATTATGATCATGATCAGCAATTCAATGAAAGCTATTGCACGGTGTACATCGGTTTGAACGACGTCGAGTTGCTGCCACCGTGTGATATGGCCAACAGGCAATCCAGTAGACGACATCTGGATGATTTTACCCGAGGTCGCGTCATTGGGAAGTTTGAAAAACTTCGAAGTGTGACGAGGAGTTCGGGATCGCTCACAGCATCGTTTCACGAGCTTGGAGAGCATTTCAAACGACAGGAACAGCTGTCCGAGAGTTTAGCAGTGGTCTTCCACGAGCAACCACGGCGGCGGACGACCGGTATATTGTCCTACAGGCGAGAAGAGACAGACGGCTGACAGCGGGAGAAATCGTAAAGCACATGCAACAGACAACTGGACGTCCGTTATCGCGTTTTACCGTGGCCAGGAGGCTGCACAAAGGTGGTCTATTTGCACTACGATTGGTATGATGTGTGCCATTAACGCCTGCTCATCGGAGATGGCGGTTTCTGTGGTGTCAGGAATACAAGAACTGGACACACCAGCATGGGGTCGAGTTCTTTTACGGATGAGAGCCGATTTAGTCTGACGAGCGATTCTGGACGTATACACACCTGGAGAGAGCAGAGAACACGCAATCACACCTCCAACATAATCGAAAGGGACCGGTTTGGAGGTGGCGGAGTTCTCTTTTGGGGCGGTATCATGCTTGGTAGCCGTACTGACCTCCACATCTTCCAAGAAGTTTCAGTCACTGGTGTCCGCTATTGTACCGAGGCTCTCCTGCCTCACATGCGTCTGTTTAGAGGTGCTGTGGGTCCTAAATCCCTCTTCATGGACGACAATGCTACACCTCATCTTACAGTGGCTGTCGCAGAGCTGTTGGAGAGTGAAGATATTTAACGCAAGGATTGGCCCGCAAGGTCCCCGGACCTAAATTCAATCAAACACGTGTGGGACCTTCTCGGGAGACGCTTGGCAGCACGTCACCAGCCGCCAGCAACGATTCAGCAGCTGCGATTGGCGCTACAAGAGGAATGGGCCGCGATGACTCAACAGCTCCATGACAACCTCGTCCTCAGCATGGACAGACGTTGTAAATCCTGCAACGCAGTCAGGGGTGATCATATCCCCTACTAAAGACTGGATTTTTCTTGGCAGCCTCCTGTGACATGGACGTTTGTCTTCTGTCCAGTTGTGCTCGAAGTTACCTTTTCAATAAAGTGCCTTTGTATCCTTTGGATCCCTTGTCTGGACGGTTTTGCTCACTTGTCCCATATTCTTACATCTTGGGGATCTTATGGTATGATTTGAGTCGATGTGGAGCACTTCTGCACGACGTTACATTCGAAAAACCGTCTCGTCCTTAATTTTTGCACGGCAGTGTAATATCATTGAAGTACATTTACAAATTAGGTAATATCACAGAGTCTGTGGTAATGTATAAAAAAGAGAAGTTTGGAAATTTATATAATTTAGAAATTAGGCAATATTTTAAAGATACACACTATGAAATTATGCATCACTTTCTTCACCACTATTAGTTCCAGCCAGGCGTATCACTTTTTTCATCCTCAACTGCGTCACTGCTGTTGTCTGAGTCACTGTCTGTATATATTAGATCATCCTCAGTTCCATCCACGGCATTGCTGATTCCCCATTTCTTGGAGGACTTCCCAACCCCTCTTGCTTGACTCCATTCCATGAGTTTAGGACCCAGTTGCAGACCTCAGTAATATTTGGTTTTTCCACTCTCCCTTTGGGTGTCAAGTTTTTTTACCTGCTTTTTGCATCCATTTATTCCATTCCTCTTTCATCAGGACTTTGAAGGGCTTGTTGATCGAAACATCTAGAGCAGGGATGACAAACGCTTTCCAACTAGTAAGCCAATTAAAGTTTGCTTTACTGCTTTCAAGTGTCTAGCGTGCCACCTCTTGTTTGCATTTTTTGTTTTAGTTAACATTTTGTCATGAAACTTTTTTTGCGAATACCATAAAAATGACAATAACAGAATAGGTGAGTAAGTGGGTTTTAAGACCATTGGCGCACCCACGGAGGGGGCTTTGGGGGTTGAAGCCCCCTCCCAGGGCCGGCTGGACCGTAGGGGCAACGGGGGGGCGCCCAGGCCCCGCGCCTTCAGGGGGACCCCGCAGTTTAGAAAACAAAATAATTTTCGGTAAAAAAATTTTAACTACATTTTTTTTGTAACTTTTGGGGCGCAAGGCCCTTAAAAATATATTTTTGAAGTTTTTTTGTTTGTCTAAATCTCAGTGTCCGTACGACACTGTAAATATCAGTGTCGTACGGACACTGAGATTTACAGATTCAAAATGATTTTTTTAACCACCTTAATCTTTCCCGCATTCATGAAATAGCAAATTAAATTTCATCATTTTGTGGTCCCCTACTTTTATATATCCAACAATTTGTGTGAAAACCTGATACTTAAATTTAAGGAAATAAAAAGAACAATATCCAAGTTACTTTCAGACTACACATGGAAGCCACTTTTCCAACATTACAAGAAGTTGAAAAAAAAGAAAAAGTGCAACTTTCATACATGAACGCGTGTAAAAGTTTAGAATGTCACTAATTTGTCAGTTACTCCACTGTGCATTAAAAATCAATCACTAAACATGTATCAGGGGAAAAAACTGTTTATACCAATTTATTTTAGAGGGATCCTTATTATATTTCCTATACAAAAATATTCGCAATGAGAAAATATTCGCTAAGCAGGTATCTTTTTATCATTTTGTGAATAAGCTGTTATAAGAGTCACAATGCAACCTAAACCTCTTCTCCCGGGAAAGAAAATCGAAGATATTAACACTTTTTACTCTCTCTCTCTCTCTCTCTCTCTCTCTCTCTCTCTCTCTCTCTCTCTCTCTCTCTCTCTCTCTCTCTCTCTCTCTCTCTCTCTCTCTCTCTCTCCCTTTTTCTCTTTTCTCTCTCTCTCCCTCTCGTTTCTCTCTCTCTCTCCCCCTCTCTTTTCTTTCTCTCTCCCCCTCTCTTTTCTCTCTCTCTCTCTCTCTCCCCCCTCTCTTTTCTCTCTCGCTCTCTCTTTTCTCTCTCTTTCTCTTCCCCTCTTTCTCTCTCTTCCCTCCTCTTTCTATTTCTCTTTCTCTCTCTCTCTCTCTTTTCTTCTTCCTCTCTCTCTCTCTCTCTCTCTCTCACTTAACTTTCAGTCCGTATCACAGTCTTTTCTTAAGCTTAAAGCAAATACTTCCTTGAGATAATCATTTTGTCTTTACGGTAGTGTTCGTGTGTCTTCTTCACGAACAATAATTTTCAGAAATGACTTTATTAAAATATGAGATTTATTTTTTAGTGCCCACAATGAAATTTCGCCCAGGGCCCCGCAAGAGCTCCATCCGGCCCTGCCCCCTCCAAGGAGATTAAGAACGACGTACGTCACAAATTAAACATTCAAAAATATGATTTTACATGTTCAAAAAATTACATAGTGTCTTCTTCCCAAAGCCCGAAAGACATTAAGAACGACGTACGTCACAAATTAAACATTCAAAAATATTATTTCACATGTTAAAAAAATTAACAGTGTCTGACATAGTGTCTTCTATTACATGGTGTCCTTTTCCAAAAGCCCAAAAGAGATTAAGAGCAACATACGTCACAAATTAAACATTCAAAAATATTATTTCAGATGTTCAAAAAATTACATAGTGTCTTCTTTCCAAGGAACCAAAGAAATTAAGAGCGACGTACGTTACAACCGTATATAAACTGTAGGCATATATATACAGCCCCCTCCAACAAAAATTCTTGTTATATAAATTATAACTATATATACAGCCCCCTCCAACAAAAATTCTTGTAATATAAACTATAACTATATATACAGCCCTCTCCAACAATTCTTGTTATATAGACTATAACTATATATACAGCCCCCTCCAACAAAAATTCTTGTTATATAAACTATAACTATATATACAGCCCCCTCCAACAAAAATTCTTGTTATATAAACTATAACTATATATACAGCCCCCTCCAACAAAAATTCCTGGGTGCGGCACTGTTTAAGACTAAGACAATTTCAATTTGAACCTGATTTAATTCATTAGAAGATAACTGAAAGGTCATACTTGCATAATTACATTAGTGTGAAACTTGTTGCTGAATGCTGCTAGCCAAGACATTTATGTTCGGTTCATAACATGTTATCTGCAACATCACGCAAGATGCACTTAAGTGTGAACCAAGACGGTTCAGCCGCCTCGGTGGCGCAGTGGTCTAAGCGATGGCCTCTGATCATTCGTCCGAAAGGGGTCCGGGTTCGAATCCCGGTGAGGCATGGATGTTGTGTTTGTCTTACGGCACTGGCTCTCTCCCTTCCCTGGAACCAGTGACTCTAAATTAGGGACGAGCGACTGCTTGTAGCCCATTGAGTTGCGCACGGTGGTCGTTAAACCTCCAATCAAAAAAAAAAAAAAAAAAAAAGAAGAAAAAAAAAGACGGTTCAGATTTAAGTACATCTTGCTTTTGGGAATTATTGCATAAGGCGATTAAACTACCCCTTTGGAGGATACTTCTTGGCTAGATTAATTTTCTTGTCAGAGCTTGGTTAACTGCAAGAACACACTATGAACATGTTGTCGAAAAATTACTGTTTTCAAAAACCTAAATTTCTATTTAATGTTAATGCTGTCATACAGGCGTGCCACCCAAATGATGTTCGTGTGCCACCAAGTGGCCCGCGTGCCATAGGTTCGCCATCCCTGATCTAGAGGCTTTAAGTCCACCAGGAATAACTGCTTTTAAGTCGTAGTGGGGAGAGGGAATGAGAAGTACGGGCAGCTTCGCCGCGTTAACCGCAGGTTTCTTTCAACCGGTTACCCCAATGTATAAGACGAACCCCAATTTTTGGTCTAAAAATTTTGGAAAAAAATATCGTCTCTTACACGGAAAAATACGGCACATATTTGTACTTCAATATTCTTTTAGAAGAAAACCAAGTTATATTATACTAAAACGGAGAAGTGTGTTCAGCACTTTGACTGCTTCAAAAAACAAACAAACAAACAAACAAAAACCCTGCATAGCAAACGCTCTGTTGAGCCAAACACAGTAATTTATACATCCCTTTCTATTTTCTCGATTTCAAATTTAAGCCACGCCCATTTGGGCTGATACCCTTCACCTGGGTATGCTTTTGCCAATTGCAGTTAAGTAATAACTCAATACAATCTAATCAAATATGCTATCAACAGTCTGGGATTGAAACTCGAAAAGCCGCCCCGGTGGCGCAGTGGTCTAAGCGATGACCTCTGATCATTCGTCCGAACGGGGTCCGGGTTCGAATCCCGGTGAGGCATGGATGTTGTGTGTGTCTTACGGCACTGGTTCTCTCCCTTCCCTGGAACCAGTGAACCTAAATCAGGGACTGGCGACTGCTTATAGCCCACTGAGTTGCTCACGGTGGTCGTTAAACCTCCAATAAAAAAAAAAAAAACTCGAAAAAATTCCTTGTGTATTTAATGCATTGTGGTTAACCTATTGTAAAAATTTTGGCTTGTTGCTTTTTATATGCACACTAGCCTATAGCTCGTCCTAAGACGGTTGTTTTAAACTTTAAATAAATATTAATATACGTAGTGTGATCAAAAAGTTCCGAAACTAGGTAAGTAGCGCGCCAACAGTTGGAAATACGCTAATGCGCGAGCAGCGGTCGAGGATAGTGACCTTCATGAGTCATTGTGCTGAGTGGCGTCGTTCTGTGAACATCGGGAGCTGTGCTACACGATATTTGGTGACCACGTGCAGAACACAGCTGCTATTTCGATATGGACCGTGAACTAGAGCAGCGAGCGAACATCAAATTCTGCGTCAAACTCGGCTAATCGGGAACGGAGACGCATGAAATGTTGCGGTAGGCTTATGGAAATGAAGCAATGAGTCGTGCGAGGTGTTTTGAGGGGCACTCGCGCTTCAAGAGCGGCAGAACGGCACTGGAAGACGACGACAGGTCAGGGCAACAGTCCACGAGCAAAACCCCCGAAAATGTGGACAAAATTAGGGAACTTGTGCATGGGGATCGTCGGAGAACCATTCAATACATTGCTTCCATCGTCAATGTGTCATACGGAACATTGCAAGAAATTCTGACGTCGTTTTGAACATGCACCGTATTGCTGCAAAGTTTGTGCCAAAGATTCTAAATCTCGAACAGAAGGCGCTCCATGTTGAACTCTGTCAAGATCTTAGTCTGCAAATGAACCAACGTTCCTGTCGCGAGTAATCACTGGGGACGAGACTTGGGTCTACAGTTACGACCTGCTATGAGACCGAAGAACAGTCGTCGCAGTAGAGCCCGGCGACTCCGCGACCGAAGAAGGCCCTACAGGTCCGGTGCGCAACCAAAAGCGTGCTCATCGTGTTCTTCGACATTCGTGGGGTTGTGCACCATGAACTCGTCCCCCAGGACCAGACCGTCACCGCCTCTTTTTTACTGCGATGTTCTGGGGCGTCTTAGGGAGGACATTCGCCGCAAACGACCTGAAATGTGGCGCAGGGGCGATTTCCTGCTCCATCACGACAATGCAGCAGCTCACAGAGCGTTAGCTTCACGCTAGTTTTGCAGCCGCAACAGCATGCCTTCCTCACCCGCCTTACTCGCCGGAGGCCTAGTGGTCAGCTTCCGTGACTGCCACGGAGAAAGACCTCGGGTTCTATCCCAGACAGGTACGAACGTTAGAACCACTAAATATCCGCCGTGCGTCGGATGGGTACGTTAAGCCGTCGGACCCCGGGTACCGGTCCCCAGGTAAAAAATAAGGGCGTCTTCCTCCCCCTTTCTACCTCGCTTTCGTGTGACTTTCCTATCGGGCACTATAGCCCAAATCTCCTATAGCTTCCTACTTCTAAGGGTTGTTTAAGACCTGGGGTCAGACACTCCGTTCCGAAAATCCTCTACATATGATCTGATCTGATCTTACTCGCCGGATTTGGCCCCCTGCAACTTCTTTCTGTTCCCGAAGACGAAGCTGAAGCTTCTGGTTACCGTTTTGAAAATATGGACGAGATCCAACGCGAATCGCAGACGGTGCTTGACACGATTCGCGAACAGGATTTCCAGGGAGCATTTCAACAGTGGCAAAAGCGCTGGCAGTGGTGTATCGCTGCCCAAAAAGAGTACTTTGAGGGAGATCATATATCATATGTAGAAGATTTTAGGAAGGGAGTGTCTGATCCCAGTCTTAAACAACCCTTAGAAATAGGAAGCTAGGAGATTTTAGCTAGAATGCCCGATAGGAAAGTGACACTGAAGCGAGGTAGAAAGGGGGAGGAAGACGCCCTTATTTATTACCGGGGGCCAGTACCCGGGGTCCGATGGCTTAACGTGCCCATCCGACGCACGGCGGATATTTAGCGGTTTGAGCGTTCGCACCTGCCTGGGATCGAACTCTAGGTCTTCTCCGTATCAGACACGAACGTTGACCACTTGGCCATCCGCGGCCTTTTGAGGGAGATCATAGCCTTAAGAAACATAAGAACTTTGTTGTATATCGGTCTAGTCTCGGAACGTTTTGATCTGACCACGTATAGGGGATGTTTCCTGGCCTAAGACGGTGAAATTTTTAATTGAAGCAGATTGAAACAAATCAAATAGACGCATGCTTTTTTGTAAGAAAATATAGTAAAAACTTAGCATATGCTTTCAGACGCAACTTGCTAACTTCGACACTTAGTAAGAACTCATTCATGTTAGAACTGAGAATTATATGCAATTTTTTTCCGTTTTTCAAAAGACCTCGCGATAAATATTCTGCGCAAAATATTTGTTGCTGTTCAATAATTTTCCTTGTAGTCCAGTTGTTTTCGTGTAAACTTACACCTTAATGACTTTTGCTTTGATTTTTCGGGTTATATTACTTTTTTTCTCCGACACACTTGTTATTCAGCTCACGGCTTGTTTTAGACTGTCCTATCCGAAGTTTAGTTTGAAGCTTCATACCGAAGCTTTTTGAACAAAATAATACGACATCTGGTATTACAAATCGGAACTATGTAAATTCTCGAAAATGTGCTAATGGGAAGATATCTGCTTTTAGATGCAATCTTGCTCACTTAAACATCGCAAGATTTCAGTTTTTATTGTAGGTTAGAGCGCTTAGATAGATCGATATTTTGCAAAACGTACTTTGTTATCTGTCCTACTACAAACTTAATATTGTTACTTAATATATCTGTTGTTACTATTAAAATTACTTAAAATTGTTTCTTAATACATCTTAAAATTGTTACTTAATATATAGTATATTTGTTGTTACTATAGTATATTTATATATATATTTTACTATAATACACTATCTACCAACAAGTAATTGGACACCCCTGCAATCGACGATATCTGCGGTCCTGAAACACGTCGCGGCTGCCGCCGTTAAATATCGTGTGGGAAACAACAACGCAACCAGTTGCATGCAAATTGCCACGCAGTTAGGAGCTCTCTGATTTCGAGAAAGGTGTAATCGTCGGGTATCACAGAAATGGCCGATCCATACGTGACATATCCAGCGAGTTGAAGTACCCCAAATCGACAGTTGCCTACGTGATTGGCAAGTGGAAGATGAGAGGTGACTGTCGGAATGTGCCCCGACCCGGCACATTCCGACAGTCACCGACGGGTGCTGGCCAGAGAAATTCAAAAGAACCGCACCAAACTGATGGGTCACATCCGCGAGGAGTTTCAACAGGCATCCGGGAGTGGTCTTTCGATGAATACCATTCGTAAGGAAGCCCATCTGCTCGGTCATCATGGACGTGCTGCCGCCCAGAAGCCTTTGATCACCAAGTCTAATAGCGCTGCTCGGCTGACGTGGTGCAAAGAACGTCGACAGTCGACCGTTGAACAGTGGAAAGAGGTTTTCTGGAGTGACGAATCAAGGTTCACCCTCTACCGTTCGGATGGCAGGGTCTGGGTTTGGCGTCTGCCTGGAGAACGCCTCCTGCCGGAATGTATTGTGCCAAATGTGAAGTTCGGCGGCGGTGGATTTATGCTATTGGGGTGTTTCTCCTCGTATGGCACGGGACCCTTGGTCGCAATTCCTGGTAGACTCAACGCCGAGACCTACTGCACCATTTTGGATGACCACGCGCTTCCTACGTTGTGGCAGTTTTACGGGGTGGACACATGTTACTTTCAGGATGACAATGCCACCTCTCATGTTGCGAGGTCCACCATGGCTTGGTATAGTGACAATGGGGTTAATCTAATGGACTGGCCTGCGCAGAGCCCGGACCTTAACCCTATCGAGCACCTCTCGGACGAGTTGGAGCGTCGACTTTAAGGGGTGCCCCCACCGTCCGAAATCGGTGAAGGAAATGACCTGTCTTCTCCAAGCTAAGTGGAAGAAAATACCGCTAGCCGTCGTACAACGCCTGGTTGAGAGTATGCCCGGAGGGTCGCAGCTGTAATCGCCGCTCGTGGAGGCTCCACCAACTATTGAAGGTGAGTAAACTTCGTTTTCCTTTGCTATCACAGGTGTCCAATTACTTGTTGGTACATAGTGTATATATATATATACACGGTCTAGTCACATTGTTGTGTCCACCAGCTAATATCCAGAGTATCCGCCGTGTGCACGTGTGCTGCGCGGACAGCAGCTAGACGGGCTGGGAGTGGCGCTGGAAGGTGTTCACAGGTACGTGGAGCCATGCTGACAGCAGGGCATCTGACAGCAGCTGGAGGGTGCATGGTGGAGGATCCATAGAGCGAACAACACGATCGATGTCAACCCACAGATGCTCAAATGGGTTTAAGTCTGGGGAATTAGGGGCCCAGGGAAGTACTTTGAAGTCTTTATTGTGCCCTTCCAACCACTCTCGGACATTTCTAGCTGTGTGACACGTCGCATTGTCGTGCTGAAAGATTCCATCCGCCGAAGGGAAGACAATCAGCATGTATGGGTGTACGTGGTTTGCAAGGATGGATTCATAACAAATTCGGTCTCTAGTGCCTTCCACAAGTATGAGTGGACACAGAAAATGTCATGAAATCATTCCTCAGACCATAACGCTGCCCCCACCAGCTTGTGTTCTTCCAGCAATGGTTGAAGAGTGTTTGCTCTCCGATGTTATCTCATACGTCAACGTCCATCCGTTCGATGAAGCAGAAAACGTGACTTATCGGAGAAGGTAATCCTTTGCGAATCAGCGGAGGTCCAATTCCGATACTGCCGTGCAAATGTAAGCATTTTCTGCCGATGCACCTTCGTTAGCATAGGTGCAGTGACCATCCGTCTCCATCGGAGGCCCATACGCAGCAGGGTTCGCTGAACTGTCGTTTTAGGCACACTTCCGGTATCCTTCTGATTTATTCGGCCAGTGAGTTACTCCACTGTATCGTGTCGATGTGACCTCACGCACCGTCGAAGCAGACGTTCACCTCTCACATCAATGGCACGTGGTTCTCCGCAGTTTCCACGTCGCTTATTCGCACTGGTGCCATTTCTCCAATCACGATGCAGAATAATGTGTCTGACGATGAAGACACTGCTAATGTTAATGGGTTACCAAGAAATAATCAAATGCAGTCGAGAAGGAATTGCTCATTCAAGTATTTCTTTCATGTCAAGGATAAGAAAATTCAAGGATGTAAACAATTTTATTTGCGAACATTATCCATATTACATAAGCCAGTATATACTGCACACATGACTAAAAATACTCAGACCAGCACCGCTAATCCTGATCACAGAGGCAAAAGTGTTGGCAGTAGAAGAGTGCGAGAGGATAATGCTGATTATGCTCGGCAACATATTAAATCATTTCCTAAAATTGAATCACACTATTGTAGGGCTACTACAACAAGAGAATACCTTGATTCGAATCAAAGAATTTCCAAAATATATCTTTCATATGAAGAGAATTGTACAGAGCAAAACATTCATCCTGTTAAAGAATTTATGTATTACAACATTTTCGTGGTAGAAGTTAATTTAGGGTTTTATGTTCCAAAAAGCGATCGTTGTGACTAAAAATTCAAAGTTACTGAGAAGACAAGAACACTTACTGATGACTTAAAAAATAGTTATGAGCAACATGAAATTGTTGAAAATGCAATGAGAGAAGAGAAGAATAAAGACAAAACAGGAGGTAAACCTGTGCTTTGTTTGACCTTGAAAATGTTCTAGCTCTTCCACGATCACACGTAAGTTGCTTTTTCTATCTTTGTAAATTAAATGTTTACAATGAATTTAACCGTGTACTATTCAGTGACTAAAAAAAATTATTGCGCTATCTGTCCAGAAACATTGGCAGGGCGAGCTGAAAATGACATTGCCAGTGCCCTTAGAAAAATCTTTGATGTTTTGATTGAAGAAAATGACTTATCTGAACTAATTACGTGGTCTGATTCATGTGTACCATAAAACAGGAATTCAATCGTCATATGCAGTACTACTATTTATAAAATCCAAGCGTTACTTCAGTTACAATGAAGTATTCTGTTCCCGGCCACTCTTGCGTTCGACAGTGTTCACAGCTGCATTGAAAGAACACTACAACCCGATGACATGATTTCTCCAATTGGTCTCGTCAGAGCATTACTAAAAGTTAATTAAAGGAATCTGTATAAAATTATACAAATGAAACCGCAAGATTTCAAAGATTTTGCTTCGCTTGCAAAGCTTTTGAACTATAATGCTATTCGTAAGGAATAGCATTATAGTTGGAGCAAGCTCGGATTCCACAAACAAGCTACATGAAGTGGGCTACAAAGTTAATCATGAACCAGATATCAATGAACAAGTTGTTAATATTAAGTTTCAAACGTCAAGTAGGAAATCAATTGTTCCTCCAAGTAAGTCTCTGTCAGCTTTCCAATTCATACCTGAAGTGCAGAGAACAAAAAATGAAATATCTGAATTAAAGAAAAAGGACATTACAAGACAGGCAATATTATTATGCAACACTAAATACAAAGTAGGCTTCTTTGCAGTAATAAGGTTGTAGCAGACACATGACTTTAGCATGGCCACGAGCCTTAGTAACGTAAGTGAAGGACAACCAATCCCTGTTGAAATGATGGCGTCCTACTTTGAAAGTTTAACTTCCGAGTACAAAATGCGGTATTTGGAAAAAAATTAAGAGATTGAAGGAAAATATCTGTATGTGCTGAATGCAAGTTTCTTTGAAGGTGACGCAAAAAGTTTTCCGAAAGTACAAATAGTAAATATTTTCTATTAATTTGTTTTGGTCGAACCGCCTTTACCATACAACAGCTCGAGGCATATAAAAGTCTTGAAGCAAATAACATTTTATTATCGTGGACATTCTTTTACATGGTAATTTAGTATGATCACTAATTAGTGAGTAATTAGGAACTCTTCAATAAAAAGTGTTTCTCTTAGTTCTGGGAAACATTTTCGAAGACTTTGGAAAATTTAGAGCAAAATCTGTTTTTCCACGCAAAATTGTGGTGAGGGAAAAAAAAAATAATTTGATTTGCGCCCCACGTTATTTATCCGTAAATAAATTTAGCACATAATCCCAGTCTGTAAACAGACCTAGACACCAAAAAAAAAAAAAATTTCATTTGGAAATAATTTTATCCATTATTTGCATTTTTCCACAGAAGTGTACTTCAGCTCCAGTTAAAAATTCAGGTTACTAAAAATAAAATCAACGGTGGTTTGTGGAGGAAATATATAGAACGAAATATTAAAGTAGAAAACAAAAATCTCCCAACACTGAGAGCCAAATAATCTTAAAAGTGAAAATACTAAGTGAAAAGCCGAAAATTCGCAAATAAGTGGGTCAAGCTCTCCTAAAAAATCCAGAACGCCGAAGAGATTTGATTCTGACTAACAGTCAGATTGACTAACAAATTAACTTTCAGCTCTATAAAAAGTTTCAACACCTCCTTGATCAGCCAGGAACCTTCTGAATAGAAATCCCTGAAGGTGAAAACCCCAAGCGCACAGAAGTGCAGATTTGATACCGAAACATTGATTTAGGAATCTTTTTGACTAAGAGACAAACTCTGAAGGGTGTTCTATCAGAAAATAGTCAGTAGCAATAAAACCTACGCAACACAAAAGCCAACACCTTTTAAATTTAACTTGAAAACTTCGAATCAACAAGTGAAACGACTGGCCTAATAAGTACAAGCACTGCACGCCAACAGCATTTGATCAAGTAAAAGATAGGTTCCCAGCCTTACCAGAAATCACTGACTTATGGATAAAACTAACCTTTAAAAGATTTTTTGCCTTTGAAGAGTCTAACTCTTCAATATTTTTGTTAACATTGATCGCTAATGATCGCATTGTACGCAATAACTGCAGGACAGCCAGCTGTGTTTGTCCTTCAGGAACTTGCAAGGACTGTTGCCACTTAACTGAAACTTCTCGATGACGTCACGTGCTACATCCTCATATTGTAGACTTGGTTTTATGTTATTTCTCCTTTTGTTTGAAATACATTATTTTGTTTATGTAATAACCTACTTATATTTGTTTTTCACCTTTTGGAATGTTTCAAACTCAACATTTCATTCTATAATACAGAAATTTTGTACTGATGTTATAAAGTTACGAATTATACTGGAATTAACTAAATACTTTAGTTTGACAAAGCTGTATGTGCATTACACCATTGTCACTTTCTCGAATTAGCAACATGAGGGTGACAAGGTTCTAACTGCAAAACGGACTATATCAGTTTTCTATATACTGTATATACACAATATTTCATCGGAAAGTAGGCGAAAAGTATTTATAACATGCTTCAATAAATGTTCAGCATTTCATTTTGCCAAAACTCCATAACAAACCGAGTTACAACAAAATGAAACTTTAAACTCCTTTTTCTCAAAATACTGCTCCGATCAGTTAGAACCTTGTCAAAGTAGGGCACCGATTTGTAAGTCGAAAGAACGGAAGATTTTACAGTCGCGTTTATGAAACCAGAGCTTCGAAGGCTTTTTTTTTTTTTTTTTTTGAGATACTACGGACTGCACCTCTAGGCTCGCTACGCTCGTTTGCAGAGTAGCGCTCGGGCCCTGCAGCCCGATCTCCGATATATCACGTGAATTAAAAACTGGAAAATTCATATAAATTTCAATTTTTATTGCATGTTTAAGCAAATGAAGCTTGTTATTCCGAAGTTTCAGAGTTTTTTTACTGTCGTTAATTTTTGGAAATTTGGACTTTTGTCGTTTGAACTTATAGCACTTACTAAATTTACTACTGAGGAAAACAAAAGCTGTAAAATGTAAACCGTTATGCTAAACCGTTAAGGTGGACGTCAAGTAATTTCGCTTCCTATACTTCCAATGGAAAAACTTTTGTACTCATTTCCTTCATAATTAGTGTGTTCCTAAGGATGAAAATTTGAACATCGATTAAAATAACTTCATATTATAACTTGGAATACTTAATATTTTCTAAAGCATAACCATAATTATATTAAAAATCAATAACTTCTCCTTTGGTGGTGTTTGAACCAGAAAAAAGATGACGCGACCTGTACTTTGATGACATCAGTAGACAAACAAATGTTGGATTGTATAATTATGGTTATGTTTTAGAAAATATTAAGTATTCCAAGTTATAAAATGAAGCTATTTTAATCGATGTTCAAATTTTCATCCTTGGGAACGCATTAATTGTGAAAAAAATGTGTACAGAAGTTTTTCCATTAGAAGTATAGGAAGCAAAATTACTTGACGTCCACCTTAAACAACTGAGATAGCTTTACCAACAAATGCGTTATGATTTCAGCAGCATCATCATCATCATCATCATTGTCAACCATTATCAATCCACTGCTGGAAGAAGGTCTCCCCAACTTTCCTCCACAACAGTCTGTCTTGTGCCAGTCTCCTCCATGTCACTCCCGCATACTTTCAAATTTCATCCACCCATCTCCCATGTGGTCTTCTTCTGGGTCTTTTCCTGTCCCTTGGAATTCAATCTAAAATTTCGGCTGTCCATCGATGGTCTGTCCTTCTGGCAGTATGTCCAGCCCATTGCCATTTCAGGGATATAACTCTGATCACGATGTCTTCCACTCTTGTCATTTCTCGGATCCACGTGTTCCTCTTCTTATCTCTCCTGGTTACACACACCATGCACCTCTCCATGCTGCTTTGAGTTGTCTGCAGCCTTTGTATGTCTCTTTTAGTTAAGGTCCACGTCTCTGCACTATACGTAAGCACTGGAAGGATGCATTGATCAAACACTTTTCTTTTAAGACATAATGGCATATTGCTCTTGAAAGCTATGCTGTTTCTGCCAAAAGCTCTCCAGGCAAGTTCTGTACACCGATTAATTTCTTCATCAATGTGACCCTCACTTGATATCTGCTGTCCAAGATAAACGTACGTGTCGGTTATCTCCAGCTTTTCTCCATCAATCGATAAATCTTCATTTCTTGTAAAAGCATTGAACATCGCTTTTGTCTTCTGAAAGTTCATTTTTAATCCCACTTCTTTACTCTTGTCAGCAAATCCCTGGATCATACTCTGCAGCTCTGATGGGGTAGTTGCAAAAATGACTACGTCATCAGCAAAACGAAGGTGGGTTAGATAATCTCCATTAATCTTTATCCATTTGTTTTCCCAGTTCAGTGATTGAAAGACATTTTCCAATGTGGCATTAAAGAGCTTGGGAGATATGGTGTCACCTTGTCTCACTCCCTTTCAAATTTTAATGTGTGTTGTATTTTCAAACAGCCGAATCTTTGCACTTGCATTTTCATAGATGTTATTAATAATATTAATGTATGCATCTTCAATACCGCAGGATTTCAGAGCCATTGTAACTGCTGATGGTTTCACCGAATCAAAGGCTTTTTCATAATCGATAAAAGCCATGCATAATGGAAGTTCATATTCCCTCGCTCTTTCAATTAGTTCTCTCAGTACGTGGATATGATCTATTGTGCTGTAGCCACTCCTGAATCCAGCTTGTTCTCTCGGTTGAGCCATGTCCAGTGTCACCTTCAAGCGGTGTGAAAGAACTTAGTGAAGATTTTATAAACCACTGATAGGAGGCTGATAGGTCTGTAGTTCCTGAGATCCTCAATGTCATCTTTTTTGTAGCAGGATCATTGTAGCGTTGTTCCAATCCTCAGGAATCTTCCCTTCATTAAGGCATCGAGTGAAAATTTGGGCGAATACTGTTTCGATTTCTCCACTTGCTCCTTGTATGATGTCTACAGTAATTCCTTCTTCTCCTGGAGCTTTTCCCCACTTCACGTTCTTGATTGCATGAGCAACTTCTGTTGGGAGGACTGGAAGAACTCTGGTACTGGTACCTTTCATGGTGTCTGAAGTACATGTATATCCCTTTCATATAATTTGGAGTGTTATGATTTATAGTTTACCATATATCCGTTTTTTAAAATGGATCCCATCGCGAAACAGAGAATTTTGTGAGATTTAGAAATTTAATTTCTCCTAAACTAAATCTAGATTCAAAAAAAGTGTGACGAGGTGCAAAAATTTGGTCATGGCACTACGTGCCTACAAAGTTTCGTGGTTCTGCTGCTGTTAGTGTGTCCGGAACGCGACCTGATAGCACTTTTTTGCTTACCTTAACTTTGAAATACAATAGCTCTTGATACAATTCGCCAGAATCGAAAAACGGGTTATTTCAGCGTGTTCTCCAAACAATTTTCTACAAACGATGTAAATTTCGTATTCTTGTGTTCAATACGTTTTGCGCTGCGAGCTAGGAAAGCAAGAGTGTCGCGAAATTTCTAAAACAGCGGTAGCAGCATTTTTTTTTTTTTTTTTTTAGAATAGAGAGATTTATATGGGCAGAAACTGTAAGTTTAAGGTTATAACGAAGTAAGTTTCTCCCTCATTTTTGTCCACGCCGGGGCTCGAACCCGGTTCCCCTCATTCCGGAATAAGTCACTCTACCAATTGAGCTACGCGGACTTTTGTTCTGACTGCTATCTGCCTTTATGTCGTGTGCGTCCTGCTGGCAGGTACGTCACAAGGGGAACCGAAAATTATGTTCTTGAAGGTATTTACTTCTTACACTTTTTAAAATGAAGAATAAAAATTTGAAATTTTTTCACTCATTAAGGGAGGGGGCGGCAAATCTGGGCTGACACCCGGACGGCAAGTGCCCTCGGCGCGTCCCTGGTTATAAATATAAACGCATTTCCTCTTCTGCACTCAAGTCTAAATAAGATGTCCCTGCATACCCAGATATGTAAACAGATACTGAACTTCGAACTTCATCTTCGTTGAAGCAACGAATGGCGTCAGTAGTTCGTTTTGGTTTTGGTTTCCTGAAGCTGAAAACTCTGTTTATGAAAATATCTCTCGGAAAAAAAAAAAAGGGCAATATGTTTTAATCGCTAAATCTAACGAAGTAAAAACGGAATTTCTTTTTAACCTTTAAAGAAATAAACCGTCCTATTCACTCTCACTATTACAACCCGGTTTGCCAATTTCAGCTGTGCCGTATCGGTGGCCCAGTGGTCTAAACCTAGGTTTCTGATCATTCGTCCGAGATGGAACCGGGTTCGAATCCCAGTGAGGCATGGACGATGTGTTTGTCTTAGAGTTTGGCCCTCTTCCTTGCCTGAAACCAGTGGCCCCAAATTAGGGACGGGCGACTGCTTACAGCCAAAAAAGCTATAATTAATCAGTACATCCGGTGACGGACGGAATCTTTCGTTTTACTGAGTGAAAGCTATCTGTTTATTTAACCAGTTAATCTTCGTCTTTTGAAGCGAAAAGTTTTTCTGTAATCCGGAAACAAAATGCTAAACCGTTTGGTACACCTGGAGACAGTACTACCTGCAAGAAACGCACACACACACACACACACACACACGCACACACAATCGGTACTGCATTTGCATGTTCATAAATACGTGAGCCATTATGAAAATTAACAGTTTTATAGCAGGTGTTTAAATCACTTTGGCCATCCCTTGTATTTCACATTTCATTTAGTTTTTAAATTTACTGTTAATCAATACAAAGTCGTGTCTGATTTTGAAGTACTGCTGTTTGCGCTCGTACTTGGCTTCTGCGCAACCTCTGAAATTTAAAGCCCAGTTGCGTCATTTACCCTCTCTATATGTCACAATTAGGCTTTTTGTATGTGTGTGTGCGTGCTTCTGCAATGTGTGTTACTCTTTCTTGAATTTTGGAAAGAAATGTTTCTGTTTATGGCCCTGCGTGTTTAAAGATCGCTTTGAACGACGCCAACGCTAAGCCGTCTGTGTGGTCACTTTGATCGATGTTGAAATCGTTTGTAATGCGACCTCAAGGACTTCAGCTGTCACGTAAAATGAAACAAAGACAGGTCTCAACAGCATGCAAATGATGGTCCTCCCACTTTTCCAAAGTAAAAGAAACTAATCGAATTCTTTCAGAAATACGAAGTTCTGCAGGGAGACGAAATTACGAGAAATGTCACAATATTATTAGTGCTACAATATTATATTATCGTACAAGTGCTACAATTTTATTCTCCGTTATTAATAACTAAGCGGAAAAAAACTGGATCAAAGGAAAGGTGACACAGAAAAAGATGAAGAAAGATGACACTCAATTTTCGGTTGTAATGAGCACGTCTTCTGAATCACTTCCCATACGGAGAATACAGGGTGTCCATAAATGAAGTATACAACTTCAGTATGCTATTGAAAAAAAAACTACAATAAATAATAACTTACATTTAATGTCAAACACACATGGTAACTGTGCAAGTTTTTTTTTAAATGTCAGTAAGATGGCTGAACGATAGTCCAGTTCCACCCACATACGCTGTAGAATGACAGGTGTAACAAGGACGAAGACTGCAGTAATGCGTTCTTTGAGCTCAGTATGTGACCTTTTTCTTGTACGCAATGTCCTTAATAACCCCCCCCCCCAAAAAAAAAATCACATAGGGTATATCAGGAGAACGGGGTGGTTATGCTGTTGGACCCCACGTCCAATCCAACTCCCTGGAAAATGGTGGTCTAAATATCTGCGTACATCCAAAAACCAGTGCGGAGGCGTTCCATCTTTCTGGTATAAATGATGTCTTGAATATCCTGGAAATGCGAATTGTTCTAATATGCCCATGTACGTTATGCCAGTAACGGTTGGTTCAGCGAAGAAAAAGCGCCCTATCACTCTGTCTTCCATTAGGCCAGATCAGACATATTCGGGCTGTCTCTCTCGTGGGCTACGACCACATGGAACCCATCGTTCGATGCTGTTTTGTGTCGGCGGCTGTCTCATGTACTCCGTTCTGAACTTACGCTGAACTGTTGGTAGAGATTTCGATTTATAACTGTTGTACCGTCGTAGGAGTTCATTTACTCTTTGCCACACTCGCAAACAAAACAAACTTTCATGAAAGAAATACGGGATTACGCCATATAATAAAAATTTTGAAGATGACAATCCGATTTTTTTTTTTTTGGCGTAAATGTGACAAGGATGGTGAGTCAGATAATATCCGAAAACTTGAAAATCAAATTGATCGGAAACTTGAAACTTGGTCGGTCTGAGTGGTGTAGTGGTTAGCATACCCGGGCGTTTTCTGGGAGACTCGGGTTCGAGTCCCGCTCCCGGACGATGAAAATTTTCAAGTTTTCGGATATTATCTGACTTACCATCCTTGTCACATTTGCGCCAAAAAAAAATCGGATTATCATCTTCAAAATTTGGAAAACAAACTTTATCTAAGACAAAATCAACATAATAATCGGAAAAATGTTCACTGTTAAAATTCTTTTCACGAAGCAACACAACACATCTTTCTTTTACTCTTTCCTCTCCAACTCTCTCTCTCTCTCTCTAATGCACAGTCATCATCTTAACTTTCATTGGTCAGTCAGTTCCTCCGCAGTTTCCATAGCAACACTTAGTCGTGGGAAAATGTTCCTTCCGTCATTTGTTTTCCCTGCACCTGACACGTATTTTTGTTTCTCTTTCTCAGTTAAAACAACGCCCAACGTTAGACTATCAGGAGCAAATTTTATATTTAGAAATTTTGTGAAATAATACTATAAAACAGTACATTTCCCCATTTCTTAACGATAATTGAAAGTTATTTTCACTTAAAAAGGAGATCTTAAGTTCCAAAGCATTCTGTTGCTCTGAAATATCACGTTGAAAAAGATACTTAATTTGTGATAAGTCACCTTACAGTAAAAAAAATATTACAAACATATTTAAAAAAGTAATAATAAGCTCCAACAGAAAATAAAATGACTAAATCACTCGCACTAATGAAAAAAAAAAAAAGAAAGTAGGAAAGAAATTCATCATCGCGAGATTAGTTTTACCTTGAACGTGAGAGCAATTCCACAGACTTTCTGGCGCAGTGGTTAAGACGCGCGGCTTGCATAGACCTAACCCAATTAACCTAAGTTCCGTCACCGGCGTGAGAGGATTTTCTGGCGTAAGGGCTGAAAATTAAACGTCTTTGGTTTTGCGAAATTTCTGTATAAATACGGAAAAGCTTAAAACGGACTTTCAAACACAAATATACCACTTTAACGGCTTCGAAATAGAAAATAGTGATCATAACTTACGGAGCGAACGGTCTGTTTCATGCGAAGCTTTTCATTAAACTTACTAGGATGCTAACACTTCCATGGGTGCCCATAACAGAGGCCAAGAGAGTCCCCCCCCCTCTCTCTCCCTGAATATAAGAGGAAGGAATGTGCTTTCCTTGTGAGTTTTCTGAATAAAATTTAAAACCTTACCTTGTGACATCTATATTTTTCTCATGTTTCATGTAATGATTTAAATTTTGATTGTTCTCTCTCGCACTGGCGTAGAATCGAAAGGAGACTGGGGACGACTTTCAACTTTTTCTTGAGTAGGGACCGCCTCCTCAACTTTTGGCTATATTTGTCTCCTAACATAGGATGCATGTTTTACGATTTTTTTCAAAAGCTCATTATTTCTAGAATTTAGATTAGAATTCAGAACGTCTGAATACTTTTTTTTTTTTTTTGAAAACTAAATGTATCGTTGGGAGATTGTTTTTCTCTTCATATCAATCTGGGTAATGTAATCTCATGAGAATGGGACTTTGCTGGATGATGAGGGTAGGCCGACCAGGGTTCCGAGATGTATGCCTTTGCTCTCCGTCACTGTATCCTTCCTAATCTTAATTTACTCCGGATATCTTATTCAATCTGCAGATCCAGAATGACCTTCCTATATTATTCATGTTATTCGGTTAGCCCCTCCATTCGATGATCTTTCATTCTTAACCATAGTTAGGCTCCCAACAGTGCACCATGGTGGTGTTTCTGTCAACGATCATATCGTGGTTTTCAGCAGGTTCCCTGATCCTCTTGAAAGGACGGATGACTGGCAGGGCGTATTAAACCATTTTGGCCGACCAAATGGCTCAAACATTGTTTCTTGCAGGGGATGCCATCTATCAAGATGATAACGACCCAATCCACAGAGTTTGGAATGCCCAATCGTGGTTTGAGGAACGACAAGACGAACTTTCACACCTTTCTTAGCATCCCCAATCTCCATACTTAAGCATCATCGAGCCACTGTGGTCTGTGTTGCAAAATAGAGTAAGATCCCGTTATCCTCTTCCTGCATCTCTCAAGAACCTGGAGCAGTTTCTGCATGAAGAATGGTGTAACATTCCACTAACTACACTCAAAGATTTGTATGTGTCCATTCCAAGGAGGATTCAAGCGGTTTTTTAAATATGTAAAACCCTTTTCCTAGGTGTTCACATTATTCTGTCCAACCCCTGTATATCACAAGTTGCCTATAAAAATCTTGTAGCGTGTATACCTCGCCGGGTAAGAGCTATTTTGGCGGCACGTTTAGGACCAACATCATATTAGGCATAATGTTTTGGATCTTCGGTGTATATCTGGTTAAAAGAAAGCTGTTTTGCTGGCACGTGGAGGACCAGCATCATATTAGGCAGGTGGTCATAATGTGTTGGCTCTTCGGTGTATATCCGAATAAGAGCTGTTTTGGCGGCACGTGGTGGACCAGCATCATATTTGGCAGGTGGTCATAATATTTGGGCTCTTCTGGGTGCATTCGGGTAAGAGCTGTTTTGGCGGCACGTGGTGGACCAGCATCATATCAGGCAGGTGGTCATAATGTGTTGGCTCTTCGGTGTATATCCGGGTAAGAGCAGTTTTGGCGGCACGTGGTGGACCAGCATCATATTAGGCAAGTGGTCATAATGTTTTGGCTTTTCGGGGTGTATTCGGGTAAGAGCTGTTTTATTGGCACGTGGAGGACCAGCATCATATTAGGCAGGTGGTCATAATGTGTTGGCTCTTCGGTGTATATCCGGGTAAGAGCAGTTTTGGCGGCACGTGGTGGACCAGCATCATATTAGGCAAGTGGTCATAATGTTTTGGCTCTTCGGGGTGTATTCGGGTAAGAGCTGTTTTATTGGCACGTGGAGGACCAGCATCATATTAGGCAGGTGGTCATAATGTGTTGGCTCTTCGGTGTATATCCGGGTAAGAGCAGTTTTGGCGGCACGTGGAGGACCAGCATCATATTAGGCAGGTGGTCATAATGTGTTGGCTCTTCGGTGTATATCCGGGTAAGAGCAGTTTTGGCGGCACGTGGTGGACCAGCATCATATTAGGCAAGTGGTCATAATGTTTTGGCTTTTCGGGGTGTATTCGGGTAAGAGCTGTTTTGTTGGCACGTGGAGGACCAGCATCATATTAGGCAGGTGGTCATAATGTTTTGGATCTTTGATGTATATCCGAATAAGAGTTGTTTCGGCGGCACGTGGTGGACCAGCATCATATTAGACAGCTGGTCATAATGTTTTGGCTCTTCGGTGTATATTTGAGTAAGAGCTGTTTTGTTAGCACGTGGAGGACCAGCATCATACTGTATTAGGCAGGTGGTCCTAATGATTTGGCTCTTCGGTGTGGGGTAAGAGCTGTTTTGTTGGCACGTGTAGGACCAGCATCATATTAGGCAGGTGGTCATAATGTTTTGGCTCTTCGATGTATATTTGGGTAAGAACTGTTTTGTTAGCACGCGGAGAACCAGCATCATATTAGGCAGGTGGTCATAATGGTTTGGCTCTTCGGTGTGTATTCGGGTAAGATCTGTTTTGTTGGCACGTGGAGGACCAGCATCATATTAGGCAGGTGATCATAATGTTTCGGTTCTTTCGTGTGTATTCGGGTAAGATCTGTTTTGTTGGCACGTGGAGGACCAGCATCATATTAGGCAGGTGGTCATAATGTTTTGGCTCTTCGTTGTATATCCGGGTAAAAGCTATTTTGGCGGCACTTGGTGGACCAGCATCATATTAGGCAGGTGGTCATAATGTTTTGGCTCTTCGTTGTATATCCGGGTAAAAGCTATTTTGGCGGCACTTGGTGGACCAGCATCATATTAGGCAGGTGGTCATAATGTTTTGGTTCGTCAGTGTGTATTCGGGTACCCAGCAAAAGCAGTCTTGCTGGCCCATCACTATGCTGCCGCTGCCGAACCGTCAATAAAATGTCCGGGTGGCTAACAGAAGGGCCAGCAGTTCAGGCAAACAGCTGGCCAACAGTTGGCACCCCATCTGTTGTCATATGCCACAACAAGGCCATCAGTTGTCCCTCACAGGCAGTAGCTGCCACAAGTGGCCCTTCAGCGGCCTTGCAAGCACGTGCCAGAAATGATGGCTAGCCTAATGTGGTCCGCTAGTGTGCCGGTAGTGGCAGCCGGCAACCACGTGACGTAACTGCGGCTTGCCGAATCTTGCCGCCAATTTTCAGGAGTAGCCATAAATAAATAAAAAAAAAATCAAGGATAACCGCAGTTCCCCAAAGCTACAACTTTTTTTCTACCCTTACGAAACTTAGCACTGCGCTGGGGAAATTTTTTCAACAGACCGGAATAACGCCCGTTTGAATCGAATTTGATACGAACCAGGGCCGTTTGCGTGGGAGTTGAGCTCTCTACCGACCGGACTAATTTTCCACGCACGCGCGTGTGCTTGAAGCTGTCTGTTTTGTGCGGATATGTAATCGAATGGTTCCCTCCTTTATTTTACAATATTGCGAGGTATTTTTCATAAAAGTCAGTTTCATATAATTCATAAATTCATTTTTTCAACGTAATGATAGTTTTTTTACATTAAGGGAACTTCACTCATTTTCAAGGAGTGTACACTATACATACTTAGAGTCGCTTTCCAAAGTCTTAAAAGGAGATTGTTGAATTAATATATATTTACCCGGGTTCATGTCACATTCTGTTACATTTTTAACGTTGTATCTTTCCTTTCCGTTGTCCGAAGCTACATTTGTTTTAAAGAGAGAAGATATTTTATTTTACTTCGCGTTATTTTTAGATGCGAATTCCTCCCAGTCTTGTGTATTCAACCCATGGATGAGTACATTATATCCACTTCGTGTTGCTTTTTTTTTCTTTCAAATAATTAATAAATTTTGTAGGCGTATAATTCTTTTTTTCCAACAAACGTTTTTTTAATGGTTTTCCAAGACATTTGTTTCAAGCGGTTTCAATTTTTTCTTGTTATTCACCCACTCCATTCCATGAATTGTTATTCGTGGGAATGGAGTGGGTGTATTTCCTGGCTGTAATTTCTAATATTTCATGGCTTAATCTGATATCTTCGTCGACGTGGAATTTCATTAGGAAATTAATTCGCCTCTCTACATATTGATTTTTTTCTTAACATCCACTAAAATAATGCAATGGCTATAGCGTCGTCTTCAACTAACTGGTACCATGAGCGACACAGAAAGTGTTGCTCCTGCGCATGCGCAGTCCCGTTGCTTCCACCTGCTGTTGGGGTTGCCAGCAACGGGCCACTAGTGGTACTTGCTTGGTGGCCCACAATTCACGGTGATGCTGCAGGGCCATCACTAGCTCGCCAACTGATAGCGCTGCCACCAACGGACCACTACCGGGCCGTGAGCGGCAGATTTCAGCCAGCATTGACCCATCACTGCCAGCTGGTGGCCAGCAGTTTCCCAATACTGTGGTTTTGCTGGGTAAGAGCTGTTTTGTTGGCACGTGGAGGACCAGCATCATATTAGGCAGGTGGTCATAATGTTTTGGCTCTTCGGTGTATATTCGGGTAAGAGCTGTTTTGGTAGCACGTGGAGGACCAGCATCATATAAGGCATGTGGTCATAATGTTTTGGTTCTTCGGTGTATATACACTATATGATCAAATGTATCCGGTCTCCCCTTTTGAGTAGCGAATTTGCCCATATGCGTCACAGCCACGGCCAGAGTCTTGATGGGAGGGATGCCAAGTGAAGCTGAACGCTACATTGAAAAGATGCACGTGACGTGGCAAACATCATTGACATGAAGAGCTGAACGGACCTCTGTCATTTTCACCACGGCCCGATCATAGAATGCCATCTTAGCAACGAGTCAGTTCGAAAAACGTCTACCTTGCTGCAGCTGCTCCGATTAGCTGTAAGTCATGTTAAGTATATAGAACCGCGTATGAACAACAGCAGCACATTCGTGGCCTGATAGGCCACGTAATACGACAAAGCGGGACAGCCGAATGCTGAAGCGGATGGTGCGATAAAATTGCTTGTCCTCAGTTGCAACACTCGCCATCGAGTTAAGAAAATATCCCTGGAAGCAACGCCAGCGCCATAACGGCTCGTCGAAAGCTGAAGCGAATAGGTTCCCATGGCTGAGCAACATCCCACAAGCTTAACATCGGCAAGATCAACGCGGTGCGTGTACTGGAGTGTTGCAAAGCTCGACGCCAGTGGTCTCTCGAACAGTGGAAACTGTTCCTTTGGAGTGATGAATCACGCTTCACCATCTGGCAGTCCGACGGACTAGTCTGGATGGGGAGGATGCCAGGCGAAAGGTATTTGTTCGACTGCCAACTGTGAAGTTTGGTGGAGGAGGCATCATGCTCTGTGGTGGTTTTTCAAAGTTAGGGCAGGGCCTCCTAGCTTCATGACCCGGGATTATTATTTGATTATTAATGCTGCTGCCTGTAATGATATTATCGACAATTCTGTGCTCCCAGAATTTTAGTAACAATTCAGTGAAGGCCTTTTCTTTTACCAACAGCACAATGCCTACGTCCACAAAGCGAGGTCTGTGTAGAAACGGTTTGATAAAAAAGGTGAGGAACAGCTTGACTTTGATGCACAGAACCCCGATTTGAGCCCCCTTTGGAATGAATTGGAACTCCGACTACAAGTCAAAAAAGAGGTGAGGAACAGCTGGACTTGGCTGCACAGAACCCCGATTTGAGGCCCCTTTGGAATGAATTGGAACTTCGACTACAAGCCAAAAAAAAAGGTGAGAACAGCTTGACTTGGCTGCATAGAACCCCGATTTGAGCCCCCTTTGGAATCAATTGGAACTCCGACTACAAGCCAAAAAAAAGGTGAGGAACAGCTTGACTTGGCTGCACAGAACCCCGATTTGAGCCCCCTTTGGAATGAATTGGAACTCCGACTACAAGCCAAAAAATAGGTGAGGAACAGCTTGACTTGGCTGCACAGAACTCCGATTTGAGCCCCGCTTTGGAATGAATTGGAACTCCGACTACGAGCCAGGCCGAACAGCCTGACTGCAATTCCTGCAGCAACGTACCAGAATCAAGTGGAAAACCTTCCCAGTGATAACAGGAATTGCTGTCAGGCTGTGGTAGCAGAAAAGGGTGGACCAACTCGACATTATTAGTGGAATTGTGTAGTGAAAGTAAATCGTGTAGTGCTAGTTTACCGTGTCGCGTCTTGCTCCAGGGGAAGGGCAGAATGGATAAGTTGGTCAGGTATGCAAGGAATGTGGGGCGTTCCTTGAGATTCTAGTGGAATGGGAAGGGCTCAAAGAAGTAAAAGACAGATCAGAATTTGGAGTAAGAATCAAGGCGGTTATAGGCCGAAGCGAGTGAAGAACGCTGATGGGAAGAAACTACCCGCATTTCAGAGGCTGCGTCTGATGCTGGTAAAGGAGTGAATCGCAGATAGTGCAAAATTACTCGTGGACGAGTATAGTTTCGGGAGGGAGTAGTGAAACGGATTTACATCCGGGGTGATTAATTAGCCGAGAGGGAGCTGTAGGTTCAATTAAATTATGCAAATAGTTTATATGATTAATTAGGATTCATTGGGGAATAATTAAAAGTATTAGCGAGGAAAAAGTAGAACAAAAGAGGGAAATCATTCATCCCCTCCCTGGGTTAAAAGCTTTTAGACCTCACGCGCTCAGACGTTGGAAGAGGGACCACCCTGGGATTATCGCAAATTGTGGTGAAACCCTCGTAAATTTGTACGACCGTGACATATTTGCGTCGAGGGAAGGCGGCTTCGAGAACAGAATTGCGATGACTGGGATCGAAAGTCACACCCAGCAGGCGATTCCAACAGGGACAGGCAAAGCCACCGTGCGCTGAGACAGTTACTACTCGATGGTTAACGAAAACCAGAAGGCTTGAAGTAGTGCCGAATAGCAGCACATGGAGACAAGAAAGAAAGTCGTAGTCTGATACCCAAAAGAGAAAGAAGTCACAGCCCAAAGCCCCAGGAGAAGAACTAGGACTTCCCTTCGAGGAATGGAAATCTCCTTTTTAGCAGGAATACGTCAAAGATGAGATAGTTCTGGTGGAATAAATAATTGGAGCGCCATTCAAACGTTTGAATAGGTAAGGCTGCACTGAACTGAACCACTCGCATTCTTCTGGACGGAGACCTAGAAGTCAATCGAAATCGAAGGTTTCGGGAGAACCTTCGTTAATGAAGCTACATCAAGAGCTCAGCGTCTTAGAAATGAGTGCACCGAAAGCCTCATAAAAGGTTAACGACCTGGATCAAACAGAACGGTGATTGCCCAAAGAGCGAAGGAGAGCAGAGAAGGCGCGAAAACAACCTCACCCTCTTACGAATGGAACGTCTCCGAGGCACATAAGCCCAGAAAAGTGAAACACAGCATTGACCACTCGTGGGGATGTAAGACATCGTCAGACGACCGGCAGACAACGGTCCAAACCTCCTGTGTGTTGGGGGGGGGGTAGAGGCGTAGCCAAGGGGAGGTCCTTCGGTACGGACTCCCCCATCCCTTGAGGGTGGTTTGAGCCCGAATTTAAAGCGATATATATGTATATATGAGCCTTTCACCAATGAACCAAATCCATGGACCCCACCCCCTTTAAGAAATTTCTGGCTACGCCACTGGTGGGGTGGGGGTATATACCTGCGTTAATTTTTACTAGCAGCCTCTCGGGCCGCGGGTGGCCGAGTGGGAAACGTTCGTGACTGCCACGGAAGGGGCCTCAGGTTCGATCCCAGGCAGGTACGAACGCTCGATCCACTAAATACCCGCCGTGCGTCGGATGGGCACGTTAAGCCGTCGGACCTCGGGTACTGGCCCCCGGTAATAAATAAGGGCGTCTTCCTTCCCCTTTCTACTTCGCTTCCGTGTCACTTTCCTATCGGGCGCTCTAGCCCAAATCTCCTAGCTTCCTATTTCTAAGGGTTGTTTAAGACCTGGGGTCAGACACTCCCTTCCTAAATCCTCTACATCATGATCATTTTAGCGGCCTCTCGTCTGGAGCATGTGTTCACTTGAAGTGTGCCTTGAACAAATAGTAAAATCCATTTATCCCCGAATTGGACTTCCATTTTAGTGCTGTTTGATTATTATTAGCAGGCGCGGGGCCGCGGGTGGCCTAGTGGGCAACGTTTGTGACTACCACGGAAAGAACCTCAGGTTCGATCCCAGGCAGGTACGAACGCTCGATCCACTAAATATCCGCCGTGCGTCGGATGGGCACGTTAAGCCGTCGGACCTCGGGTACTGGCCCCCGGTAATAAATAAGGGCGTCTTCCTTCCCCTTTCTACTTCGCTTCCGTGTCACTTTCCTATCGGGCGCTCTAGCCCAAATCTCCTAGCTTCCTATTTCTAAGGGTTGTTTAAGACCTGGGGTCAGACACTCCCTTCCTAAATCCTCTACATCATGATCATTTTAGCGGCCTCTCGTCTGGAGCATGTGTTCACTTGAAGTGTGCCTTGAACAAATAGTAAAATCCATTTATCCCCGAATTGGACTTCCATTTTAGTGCTGTTTGATTATTATTAGCAGGCGCGGGGCCGCGGGTGGCCTAGTGGGCAACGTTTGTGACTACCACGGAAAGAACCTCAGGTTCGATCCCAGGCAGGTACGAACGCTCGATCCACTAAATATCCGCCGTGCGTCGGATGGGCACGTTAAGCCGTCGGACCCCGGGTACTGGTCCCCGGTAATAAATAAGGGCGTCTTCCTCCCCTTTCTACTTTGCTTCCGTGTCACTTTCCTATCGGGCACTCTAGCCCAAATCTCCTAGCTTCCTATTTCTAAGGGTTCTTTAAGACCTGGGGTCAGATACTCCCTTCCTAAAATCCTCTACAGATGATCACATGATCAAAAGATAAGAAATCCACATTTTAACAGATTAGCATGCGCATTCATTATATTTTTGGAAGGGATTCCGAATAGGCTTGCAGAAAACTGTAAATGCTTGAACTAATTTGAACTTTTGAACTGATGCAGCTCCGTAGAACTGTGTGTGATTCTGGCTCCGAGAGAGCCAAGGTTAAACAGGGCTTGTGCATCCTGCAAATTCTGATTTTATTAATCGTTGTTCGTACTCGTCCGTGCTGGAATAAAGGTTTTGGTGTGGCAAAATTATAATTGTTAATGCGAACCAGTTTTTATCAATTTAGCACATGCATACCTTTTTTTTTTTTTTTTTTTTTTTTGATTGGAGGTTTAACGACCACCGTGAGTAACTCAATGGGCTATAAGCAGTCGCCTGTCCCTAATTTAGGGCCACTAACTCCAAGAAAGGGAGAGAGCCAGTGCCTAAAGACAAACACAACATCCCATCCATGCCTCACAGGGATTCGAACCCGGACCCATCTCGGACGAATGGTCAAAAGCCATCGCTTAGACCACTGAGCCACCGGGGCAGCAAGGTAAACGGTAAAAATACCCCCGGGAAAAATACCCCCGGAGAAAATACCCTTGAAAACTGAAAAGCGGAAAAAATGCCCCCGGAAGAAATACATTGAGAACAAACGGTTCACTGTAAATTGCCACACAGGAACACTGATGTGTGGCAGTGTTCCGGTGTGAAAATTTACCGGCAACCCTACCACACATCTTTCAGCAACTTGGCCACAAAAGTTCAAGGGGGGGGGCGTGCTGTAAAGATTGCTGTTTCTGGGCCTATATTGAGAACTGAATTGGGAACTCCAAACGAATTTCGCGGAAACGTTCCATTGTACTTTAATTTGAAACGTTCCATTGTACAACGTTCCATTGTACTATAACGTTCCATTGTACTTTAAATTGTACTTTAATTTGAAGAAATAAATTGCCGAGGATCCGAGGTACACTTGGTGGTGGTGGCAGTGGGGGGGGGATCAACCCCTCAACTTCCGTAATGTTATATTCTGGGCCGCTGGAGTCTATCAGTGTATCCAGGCTGTTCCCCTTGAAGCGCCCGCGAGGTCCGTGAGCTCGGGGGGGGGATTCTCCCAAAATGTTAAAATGGACGTAGAGCTGTAAACATTAGAACCACGCTTTACATAATGATTCTGTACACGACCACGAATTTTCAGGAGGATGGGGTGAATTCACCCTCCCTAAGTTTCTAAGAGCGCAGACAAGTGTTCAAGGTAAGGGATTTGCTAGCAATTTCTATGCTTCATTTTGTGTTTAATGGTAAGCTATGTATGCCCTTCCCCCCTCCCCCAGAAATTAGGTGAAGCCTGTGAAAGGGATACGAGGTGCTTGGTTTGGAGGGCTCTAACCCCAACTTCCGTAATTTTATATTCTGGACCTCTAGAGTCTGTCAGTGTATCCTCGATGTCACCCCTGAATAGCTCTTAGAAACGGGGGGGGGGGGGGTTACCCCTCCCTCCTGAAAGTTCGTGGTCGTGTACAGAATCATTATATAAAGCATGGTACTAATGTTTACAGCTCTACATCCATTTTAACATTTTGGGGAAAGCCTCCCCCCCCCCAAGATCATGGACCTCGCGGACGCTTCAAGGGGAACTTCCTGGTTACACTGACAGACTCCAGCGGCCCAGAATATAATATTACGGAAGTTCAGGGTAGAGCCCCCCCTCCCCAACTAAGTGTACCTCGGATCCTCGGCAATTTATTTCTTCAAATTAAAGTACAATTCTCGCTTGGCTTACATGGAACGTTTTCGGGAAATTCGTTTGGAGTTCCCAATTCAGTTATCAACGTAGGCCCAGAAACAGCAATCTTTATAGACACCCCCCCCCCGACCCTTTGAAACTTTTTGTAACCAAGTTGTGAAAGATGTGTAGCAGGGTTGCCGGTAAATTGCCACACCGGAACATTGCCACACATCAGTGTTCCTGTGTGGCAGTTTACAGTGAACCGTTTGTTCTGGGGGTATTTCTTCCGGGGGTATTTTTTCCGGGGGCATTTTTTTCCGCTTTTCAGTTTTCAGGGGTATTTTCTCCGGGGGTATTTTTACCTACATCCGGGTGGCAACATATCTTCAAATAAACAATTTATCCCCCGATATGCGCAATCTGAAATCACTACATATTTTCTCATACAGCATTTTCTTTCTTGTTTATCTCATAGGAAAGATCCTCAATTGAAATGAATTCGGATAATCAAAACGCTACTGTTATAATTTTATATTTTTATTTGCTGCTTGGACTTCAGCCGCCGAGTTATTTTGCAATCGTGATTTCTCCTCCCCTTCTTTCTTCCAACCTTGAAAAATGAAAAGAATTGCAAGCGTAGAGTGCAACGTTTGCTACTCTTGGGCTAAAACAAGGCATCCACCTCACACGGGTGAGTGTTTTCGAAAGCCACACCGCCGAGAAAGAACGTGGAAGTCACCAGCGGCGGCACACACAAGGTTTACTCACTCACACTGAAGTAGTATAAGTGTCACGCCACGGTACTTGGCATCGGTTGTGGTATTAATTTAGCTCTGTGACTGATTAAGTCAGTGTCACAATAGAACTCAGAACAAGTGAAAAACAAACGATCATTTCTGAGACTCACTTTTCAATGGCACAACAAAAACATACCTACGAAAAAATGGTTCCAACGACAAAGTTGGCCAGCTACCTCAGACATGAATACTTTAAACGTATTTCCTCTTCATAAGTTGCAACACAATTCCAACACCGAATTTATTTTTTTAAATTGCCAACATTTTTTTGGCATATTGCATTAATATTCAAATGAAAAAATATGCTTTTAATAACTTCTTACGAAATCCTACAGAGGCAGAGCCATAGCTAAATCCTAGAACCAAAAGAGGGAGGGGGGGGCTCTGAGTTAAACTACTCTGCTCGACATCCAAAATGCCATACGAAAGGGGTCCGGGTTCGAACCCCGGTGAGGCTTGAATGTTGTGTTTCTGTTACGGCACCGGTTCTTTAAACGAAACTTAGTACACTTGTAGACAAGTAGTTGGAAAAAAGCAATTTAATTCCTGAGGGAATCTACTTAAGAGTGTAAAAGCCATGAATGCAGTCAGTAGAGCTTGTGTACGAGTGAATGGTGTTTTATAAGCATATACGCTTTCCAACCGTAGGTTGAAGAAGCGTATATGCTCCAACTTTGTCCGTCTGTCGGCAGAGATAACTCGCGTAAAAATGGTTCGATTTCGATGAAATTTTAGTATGTAGTAGAGGACTACCTGGGGACGAACCCCATTGAAAATGGACAAAATGGGGTCAAAGATCGCGGCATAGGAGTGGGATCCATTCCATTGCCCTTATGCGTCATAACTTGCGTAAATATGGTTCGATGTCGATGAAATTTTAACATATTGTAGGGGACCACCCGGGGATGAACTCCATTGAAAATGGACGGCATGGGGTCAAAGGTCACGGCATAGGAGCGGAATGCATTCCATTGCCTTTATGCGTCATAACGTGCGTAAAAATAGTTCGATTTCGATGAAATTTTATTATGTGGTAGGGACCACCTGGGGACGATCTTATAACGTCACAACTCGCGCTTGAGATGTTGGCGCGCGGTCACGCCATCTGTCTCATTACGTCACGCATTGGGTGTGGAACCTATTAAAGTTTTATGACGTCACACTCTTGCGAGCAGATGGTCGCTATTCCCATCTGCCTCATTACGTCACGCGTCGTGTGCTTATGTCCGTCCGCACGATAACTCGCGTAAAAATCGTTCGATTTCAATGAACTTTTAGTATGTGGAAGGGGATCACCTGGATAAGAACCCTATTGAAAGTGAACGAAATGGTGTCAAAGGTTAGGACATAGGAGCGGGATCCATAACACTGCTCTTATGCTTCATAACTGACGTAAAAAAGGGTTCGATTTCGATTAAATTTTAGTATGTAGTAGGGGACAAACCCTATTGTCCCTTACCACTTGGGGACAAAATCTGTTGAAAATGGGCGAAATGGGTTCAAAGGTCAGGACATAGGAGCGGAATCACTTCCATCGCCATTATGCGTCATAACTTACGTATAAATTCTTCGATTTGGATGAAATGTTAGTATGTTGTAGGGGCCTGCCTGGGGACGAATCCTATTGAAAATGGGCGAAATGGGGTCAAAGGTTAAGACACAGGAGCAAAATATATTCCATAGCCCTTATGCATCATAACTTACGTAAAAATGCTTCGATTGCGACAAAACTTTATCATGTTATTTCGGAGGTATACTGAACCGGTTCTGTTAAATATAATCGAAATGGGATCAAAGGTCAGGGGACAGGACCGAGATTTATTCCCCAGCCATTATCCTCATAACTTGAGTAATAACTTGAGTAATAATTTCTGGTATGTTGGAAAGCGTATTATAATCAATGCATTGCATGATTTTACTAACTTGTTTATATATTTATGGATGCGTGCATGCGTGATGACAAAACAGATAATACTGGTCTTGGTGATATCCGCGTGTGCATATTGCTGTATGCTGATGACTGTCCTGTTGGCAGAGAGCAAAAGTGAGTTGCAGAGTATGTTGTCCCGGATGTACGAAGTTTGCATGAAATTCAAACTGAGTATAAATAAGGGAAAAACCAAAGTCATGATTTTTGAGAGAGGAACTGGTAGTACTGAATCTAATGGCACAGTGATTGACCAGATGAATGAGTTTGTGAATTTAGGAAGCATGTTTGACAGAGAGAACAAATTGGATGGTGAAATTAGTAGGCGAGTGAATTCTTCATTGAAAGTCATGGCTGCTTTGGGAGGTTTTCACAGGAATGATGGGTTCTCAAGAGAGTCCCGCATGGCAGTGTATGAGAGTGTAATTGTTCCTACTCTGATGTATGGCAGTGAAACCTGGGTACTACAAAAGAAGTATAAGAGTCGTTTGTGTGCTGGAGAAATGCGTTACTTACGGGGGTGGGGGTGGCAAGACACGTTCTGATCGTGTGAGGAATGAAGATGTGTTGCAGTTGTGTAAAGTGAAGCAAAATGTTGTAAATAAGGTGGAGACTAATATGCTTCGGTGGTTTGGCCATGTTGAAAGAATGAGTGATGAGATGCTTATTAAAAATTTTTTTTAGCCCAAGTGGCAGGAAGGAAGGGCAGAGGAAGTCATGGGAGGATCAGATTCAGTAGTGTCTGCATGAGAAAAAGATTATGAGTGTGAAGTATAGAAGATCTTGTGTACTTCGTGTGATGGATGTCAATGAAGCCCGAAAGCTGTAAATGGAAAAGTTTGATACGGCAACAGTAAATAAATAATCAGTTTAAAATGTATCTGGTCGTTTCTATTTCTTTGTGGAGCTAACCTCTGAACCTCAGAGAACAGTTTAGTGATATGTAATGTATGTATTATAACGAAGTAAATTTCTCCGTCATTTTTGTCCACGCCGGGGCTCGAAACCAGGTCCCCTCACTCCGGAATAAGTCACTCTACCAATTGAGCTACGCGGACGTTCGTTCTGACTGCTATCTTCCTTTATGTCGTGTGCGTCCTGCTAGACAGGAACGTCACATCTCCCCTCCCCGCCCGCCCCAGAAAGAGGGCCGGGGGCATGGCCCACGGGTCAGCCGTGACCATGAGTCGCTGCAGGCAGCCATCCGCTGTAGAAGGTGCACTTGAGAACTCCCAGTCAATCTGGTGTGTGGAATGCAACGTCACACACATTTATTTTTCGAAGCGCTTGAGAAGGGATTCTCTTATTTTTCCTCTCTCGTGGTGTGGAAAGAACATCACACCATTGCGAGATTTTTGAACGGCCGGTCATCCGGAAAGTTCGGGCGCCATTATAACAAAGTAAATTTCTCCGTCATTTTTGTCCACGCCGCGGCTCGAACCCGGGTCCCCTCATTCCGGAATAAGTCACTCTACCAATTGAGCTACGCGGACGTTCGTTATCGCTGCTATCTGCCTTTATGTCGTGTGCGTCCTGCTAGACTGGCCCGGCACGGTATGTATGTAATTATATGAATGCGATGTACAATGTGGCCTGAGACAGTAGGTCGTACGACCGCCACGTTGGGCTATATATTTGACAACAAGGCGTGGCATCGAGTGAAAAAGTGCCCGGATAGTTTCGCGTGATTACACTGACCATGGATCGTTCCAGTTTCCACAATTCTTCGATATTGCGAGGGGATCTTGCAGAGGCGTCATGCACTTTCATGTCAATGACGTTCCACGCGTTCTCTATTGTGGGCAAGTCTGGGGATCGCGTTGGTAAGGAAGCACCTAGACACTTTGCAGGCACTGTCTTCTGGTGTTGGCAGTGTGCGGACGGGCGTTTTCATGTTGAAACTGAACACATAAGGTATGCCACCAAGATACGGCAAAAAAAAAAAACGGCTGCAGCACCTCATCAATCCACGTACCGTCATGCTGTCATTGTATCTACTATGTGTACAATCGGCAAACGTCTGTTGAAACTGACAGCACCTCAAAACATGACAGTAGCCTGAGGAGCCGCATGACGCTCACAGATGGCAGCAAGATCATCCCAGTGACCACGTTTTCTGTAGAGTCTTAATCGGTGGTCGTTGACTCTGAGACTGAAGCGAGACTCGTCGCTGAGTACAACATACGTTGTTTTTCGTACATTTGTCCTTTCACGTCTTTTGCTGAGTACAACATTCGTCCTTTTTCGTACATTCGTCCTTTCACGTCTTTCGCTGAGTACAACATTCGTCCTTTTTCGTACATTCATCCTTTTTCGTACATTCATCCTTTCACGTCTTTCGCTGAGTACAACATTCGTCCTTTTCCGTACATTCGTCCTTTCACGTCTTTCGCTGAGTACAACATTCGTCCTTTTTCGCACATTCGTCCTTTCACGTCTTTCGCTGAGTACAACATTCGTCCCTTTTCGTACATTCGTCCTTTCACGTCTTTCGCTGAGTACAACATTCGTCCTTTTTCGTACATTCATCCTTTCACGTCTTTCGCTGAGTACAACATTCGTCCTTTTCCGTACATTCGTCCTTTCACGTCTTTCGCTGAGTACAACATTCGTCCTTTTTCGTACATTTGTCCTTTCACGTCTTTCGCTGAGTACAACATTCGTCCTTTTTCATACATTCGTCCTTTCACGTCTTTCACTGAGTACAACATTCGTCCTTTTTCGTACATTCGTCCTTTCACGTCTTTCGCTGAGTACAACATTCGTCCTTTTTCGTACATTCGTCTTTTCACGTCTTTCGCTGAGTACAACATTCGTCCTTTTTCGTACATTCGTCCTTTCACGTCTTTCGCTGAGTACAACATTCGTCCTTTTTCGTACATTCGTCCTTTCACGTCTTTCGCTGAGTACAACATTCGTCCTTTTTTGTACATTCGTCCTTTCACACATATGTGATAAGGCACCATGGCAACCTTGCGCGACGATGTGCTACGGCTACTGGCAGTCGCCACAATGGAGGGCGAGAGAGAAAATCTGTCTCAGATAATCTGCGATTTACAACCCGTGTTGATAAGGGGATGTCCATAGCTGACTGTACACCTCGTCGAATATCGGCCCGCTGTGGATTGTAAGGCTGCTACGACTTGCCGTCGAATGCGGCGATCTAGGCTCCCGGGATTTCGCCTACGTGCACCGGTCTCTTTACGGCGATGCACGTCACACTTCCTCAAACCATTGTAGCCACATTCGGCCGACAGTGATTGCATCCCGATGTGTTTTCGCCCGGCGACCAACCAGCCGTAGCCTTATAATGAAGCATCTAATAGAGGTGTCCGTGTAATGGTAGCATTCTTACTCCTTACACGTGCTTTCGCTACCGAGATCACTCCGATACAGTAGCATACACTCCTAGGTGAGAATTATCAAACTTAGCTGCGTCGAGCGGTCTTGCTTTTTTATCTCCCTCACCTATCATGTGATTACTTTGCTAATGCGATCATTTACATAACCCAAATACACTATCTACCAACAAATAATTGGGCACCCCTGCAATCGACGATATCTGCGGTCCTGATACATGTCATGGCCGCTGCCGTTAAATATCGTATGGGAAACAACAACGCAACCAGTCGCATGCAAGATGCCACGCAGTTCGGAGCTCTCTTATTTCGAGAAAGGTGTAATCGTCGGGTATCACAGAAATGGCCGATCCATACGTGACATATCCAACGAGTTGAAGTACCCAAAATCGACAGTGGCCTACGTGATTGGCAAGTGGAAGATGAGAGGTGACTGTCGGAATGTGCCCCGACCCGGCAGACCCACAAAACTGGGAGTTAGAGACCGACGGGTGCTGACCAGAGAAATTCGGAAGAACCGCATCAAATCGATGGGCCACATCCGCGAGGAGTTTCAACAGGTATCCGGGAGTGTTCTTTCGATGAATACCATTCGTAAGGAATCCTATCTGCTCGGTTATCATGGACGTGCTGCCGCCCGCAAGACTTTGATCACCAAATACAATAGCGCTGCTCGGCTAACGTGGTGCAAAGAACGTCGACAGTGGACCTTTGAACAGTGGAAACAGGTTCTCTGGAGCGACGAATCAAGGTTCACCCTCTACCGTTCGGATGGCAGGGTCTGGGTTTGGCGTCTGCCTGGAGAATGCCTCCTGCCGGAATGTATTGTGCCAACTGTGAAGTTCGGCGGCGGTGGAATTATGCAATGGGGGTGTTTCTCTTGGTATGGCACGGGACCCTTGGTCGCAATTCCTGGTAGACTCAACGCCGAGACCTACTGCACCATTTTGGATGACCATGCGCTTCCTACGTTGTGGCAGTTTTACGGGGTGTACCCATGTTACTTTCAGGATAAAAATGCCACCTGTCATGTTGCGAGGTCCACCATGGCTTGGTATGATGACAATGGGGTTAATCGAATGGATTGGCCTGCGCAGAGCCCGGACCTTAACCCTATCGAGCACCTCTGGGACGAGTTGGAGCATCGACTTAAGGGGTGCCCCCACCGTCCAAAATTGGAGAAGGAACTGACCTGTCTTCTCCAAGCCGAGTGGAAGAAAATACTGCTAGCCGTCGTACAACGCCTGGTTGAGAGTATGCCCCGGAGGGTCGCAGCTGTAATCGCCGCTCGTGGAGGCTCCACCAACTATTGAAGGTGAATAAACTTCGTTTTCCTTTGCTATCACAGGTGTCCAATTACTTGTTGGTAGATAGTGTATGTACTCATCAGTTTTCATGGAGCTCCGATAAATACTTTCTGGAGTAGCGTTTTCTATTCCGAGCAATATATAGGGTGGGTGAAAAGTCGCAGGTCACCCTTGTATTTCAGAAACGTGAGGGAAAATGAAATATCTGAATACCCCATCAAAGAATCGGTGAGAGGGCCTATCTTTTAAGCTATTTCCGGAACTTAGCTGCCATATTGGATCAAGGTCAAATTTTTCAAATGGTAAGGGTGTCATGTTGCGAATGAAACAAGACCAGAATTTCTCAGAAATTGATTGCCGTAATCCGATTGGACATATGTGTTGCGGTTCTCTAGTCATCAACACAGAAAGTTGAAATAACAACCACTAAAGTACCCTGTGATGCGCAGCTATTTGATGTGCTCAATGTGTTGTCTCTGTTGCTGAACACCAGAGCTGAAGGCGCTTGATCCATTCGTTATGCACCCGCACGGGAATATCGGGAGAAATGCGGTTACAGGCCTCCAGGATGCTTTGCTGAAGGTGGTGTCTGTCGCGGATTTTCTCAGCATACACCAGGTGTTTCAGATGACCCTACAGGTAAAAGTCGATTGGTGTGAGATCGGGTGATCTCGGTGGACATTCCACGGGATCACGCCGGTCAATCCAACGACCAGGGAATTGAACATCTAAACACTGACGAATAGTGTGGCCTTTCTATGTGAAATTGGTGGTCTTTCTGGGTGTCGGTTGTTGAAGCCTGCGGCTGTGATACGGCAGCTTATAACGAAGTATATTTCTCCGTCATTTTTGGTCTACGCCGGGATTCGAACCCGAGTCCGCTTATTCCGGAACAAGTCGCTCTACCAACTGAGCTACGCAGACGTTTTATTCTGATTCCTATCTGCCTTTATGTCGTGTGCGTCCTTCTGGCAGGTACGTCACATCTCCTGGTACGTTACATCATCTCCCCCTTATTTATTTATTTTTTTTTCGAAGTGCTGGAGAAGGGATTCTCTTATTTTTCCTATCTCGCGGTGTGGAAAGAACATCACACCAATGCGAGATTTTGAACGGTCGGGTCATCCGGATAGTTCGGGCGCCATTATAACGAAGTGAATTTCTCCGTCATTTCTTTCCACGCCAGGATTCGAACCCGGATCCCTTCATTCCGGAATAAGTCACTCTACCAATTGAGCTACGCGGACGTTTTATTCTGATTCCTATCTGCCTCTATGTCGTGTGCGTCCTTCTGGCAGGTACGTCACATCTCCTGGTACGTTACATCATCTCCCCCTTATTTTTATTATTATTATTTTTTTTTTCGAAGTGCTGGAGAAGGGATTCTCTTATTTTTCCTATCTCGCGGTGTGGAAATAACATCACACCATTGCGAGATCTTGAACGGCCGGGTCATCCGGATAGTTCGGGCGCCATTATAACGAAGTAAATTTCTCCGTCATTTTTATCCACGCCAGGATTCGAACCCGGATCCCCTCATTCCGGAACAAGTCACTCTACCAATTGAGCTACGCGGACGTTTGTTCTGACTCGTATCTGCCTTTATGTCATGTGCGTCCTTCTGGCAGGTACGTCACATCTCCTGGTACGTTACAAGCTGCGTTCCCCAGACATTAGGATCACCTCAATCCTCTCGTCTTTCGTCTACAGAATCTTCAGTTACCTGCAACAAACAATGGTTATTTCAACTTTCTGTGTTGATAACTTGTGAGCCGCAACACATGTGACAAATCTGATTACAATGATCAATTTCTGAGAAAATTCTGGTCTTGTTTGATATGTAACGTAGTTGCTTAACAACGCTACATGGCAGCACAATTTATTTCGATTAAGAATGCAATGAGAGAATGCTTTGTCGTCGTTGGTGGTGTAACGGAGAGCATTCTCGAACGGTAATCGGTAGATGCGGGTTCGACTTCCGCCAGGGCGATGAGATTTTCGAGTTTTCTGATAGGATTGATATTACGTTGAAACAGTAAATTACAGTCAATCCAAAGATGCCTGATTGCTGTGTTAATTATCATGACGTATTTTCCGCGTATTATGAGTAGAATATTTCTTTCGCACTATACGGATTGCTGCTGTCTAGAAGAACTCCTGAGTCTGATGGTAAACTCGTGTACCTATTCAACATGGAGCCAATCCCCCAAATCAGGTGTAGTAGTCAGTTGAAGTGAACCATTTGAGGTGCTCCATCTCGCGATTTTCCCTCTGCCAGATAAGAGCACTACGTGGACACTGGTCTTTGACAAATTTCCGAAATTTGTCAAAGTGAAGTTTTCGTTCCGTCTAACTTCCGTTTTGGAAATCCGTCTTTGTCAAATTTCCGAAAACGGAAGTTAGACGGAACGAAAATTTCTCTCGTAATAGTAAAAAAAATGTTCTCGCCATTTTCCCTCTGCCATGTATTGCTGTTTACGCTTTCCAACCGTAGGTTGAAGAAGCGTATATGCTCCAGCTTTGTCCGTCCGTCTGTCCGCACGATAACTGGCGTAAAAATGGTTCGATTTCGATGACATTTTAGTATGTATTAGGGGACCACTGGGGACGAACCCTATTGAAAATGGACGAAATGAGGTCAAAGGCCAGGACATAGGATTGCGATCCATTCCATCGCCCTTATCCCATATTATTAAGGTGGACGTCAAGTAAATTTGCTTCCTATACTTCCAATGGAAAAACTTTTGTACACATTTCCTTCAAAATTAATGCGTTCCCAAGGATGAAAATTTGAACATCGATTAAAATAACTTCATATTATAACTTGGAAAACTTAATTTTTTCTAAAACATAACCATGATTACATTAAAAATCAAAAATTTTACCTTTGGTGGTGTTGAAACCAGAAAAAGGATGGGGCGACCTGTACTTTGATGACATCAGTAGACAAACAAATGTTGGATTGCATAATTATGGTTATGTTTCAGAAAATATTAAGTATTCCAAGCTATAAAATGAAGCTATTTTAATCGATGTTCAAATTTTCATCCTTGGGAATGCATTAATTGTGAAGAAAATGTGTACAGAAATTTTTCCATTAGAAGTATAGGAAGCAAAATTACTTGACGTCCACCTTAAAGGAGCAATTTTTGTACTATGAAAATTTTATTTTGGAAATGGCTCTAAGAATTTTGATGAAAGTCGTTAACCTACCGTTTTCTGGTACTAGAAATCGTTTTAGCTTGATCTCGACTTTAGGAAAATTCGTTTAGTGGGTTAACTAACCACCCCGAATTACCACGTTTTTAGTGTAGTGTCATGGCGTCGTCCCATTAGATGTTGGCGCGCGGTCACGGCATCTGTCTCATTACATCATGCTTTGTGTGTGGATACTATTAAAGTTTTATGACGTCACACTTTTGCGAGCAGATGGTCGCGATTCCGATCTGCCTCATTACGTAACGCGTTGTGTGCGTATGTCCGTCCGCACGATAACTCGCGTAAAAATAGTTCGATTTCGATGAAAGTTTAGTATGTGGTAGGGGAACACCTGGGAAGGAACCCTATTGAAAGTGAACGAAATGGGGTCAAAGGCCAGGACATAGGAGCGGGATCCATTCCATTGCTCTTATGCGTCATAACTAACACAAAAAAGGTTCGATTTCGATTAAATTTTAGTATGTGTTAGGGGACCACCTGGGGACAAACCCTGTTGAAAATTGGCGAAATGGGGGTCAAAGGTCAGGTCATAGGAGCGGATCACTTCCACCGCCATTATGCGTCATAACTTGCGTAAAACAGTTTCGATTTGGATGAAATGTTAGTATGTTGTCGGGGCCTGCCTGGGGACGAATCCTATTGAAAATGGGCGAAATAGGGTCAAAGATTAGGACACAGGGGCGGGATCTATTTCCCTTATGCATCATAACTTACGTAAAAATGCTTCGATTGCGACAAAACTTTATCATGTTATTTCGGAGGTATACTGAACCAGTTCTGTTGAATATCATCGAAATGGGATCAAAGGTGAGGACACAGGAGTGAGATTTATTCCACAGCCATTCTCCTCATAACTTGAGTAATAACACTAGTAATGATTTCTAGTATGTTGGAAAGCGTATCATAATCAATGCATTGCATGATTTTACTAACTTCTTTAATATCGATTTATTGCATAAATGTTTCTATTTCATCTTGATTTAAAAGGTAATTCGAAATATTTTACTTTACATTTGGAGCTTTGCGTTCGATCAATACTGATTTGTATCAACGAACGCATGTTCTATATGTCGCTGCGAAAACGCTGTTGCCAATCAGGGCGAAGCATGGGTGGTATCAATTAACCTCTCGGCGTATCGCAATGACGTGGGTCAACGTGACTGTTCTTGACTCTGTTGAGACTTTTTTATCACTCCAGGGCAGTCTTACTCTTGCGCACACGCTTGGCAATACAATACGACCACTAGGATCTGCGATTCCCATCATTCCTTTCGGTCATAATTTCCGTGCTGCGTTTATCTGTTACCAGAGCAATGGGATAGCAAAACGTGGCTTTTTGAAATGCACTGTTTCTTCTGTCGTTTGCAAAGAATGTTATTAGTAGATGTATGTGAAAACTGTTCACTTTTTGTTGTATTTTTTGAGTCCGATAAACACTGCCACCGCATGCTTGTAATTGACCGACAAGCTTGTCCGGTTGTTGGTTCTCGTGTGTCTGACGTCATATTCGCCACCGCCCGTCGCTTCTGTGGAGTAAAAACCTCGACTCGTCGGAGAAGGGCACCTCTTTCCACTCTTCCACTGTCCAATGACGAAACTGCAGGCGTCGTTGCCGATGGACCTGGGTGAACATTGGCGCCTTGACGGAGCGTCGACTCCGGAGACCCATGCGTAACAGGGTTCGCTCTATTGTTATCTGGGACACGTACCTCGGTGCCCCAGCGTTCATTTGCGTGGTCAATTGCTGCACTGTTGCGCGTCGAATGCCCTTTTCCAGTCGACGGAGGCGACGTTCTCCTCTGGCGTCGATGGCCTCTGGGGCTCCACATTTATGACATCGGGAGGTACTCAGTGTGCCAGGGTTCATTCTTGGTACACCCTTACTACAGCACCTCGCAAACAGCCCACGAGGTCTGCTGTTTCGGAGATGCTTCCCCCTTGGCGCGGTAGCCGTTGATCATTCCTTTTTGAACGTCCGTCAAACCACTACCTCTACCAATTGTGCTCACGTCACGCACTATGGCTCATCTGTCCCGGCCGGCCGCTTATATCTCCGTGTAGTTGACCTTGTCACGTGCACTCTGTGACGCACCTGGGCGGGTACACTATGATTCCGGGGATGGCCATATTACCATATTATTCTGATACGACTGTGTGTGTGTGTGCGCGCGCGCGCGAACACACATAAATTGGTGGTATTACATTGAAAAATGAAGATAAATGCGGGCACAGTCCTAATTTGTTACGGTTTAAAGGTGGGGGAGGGGGGTGTAAAGAAAAAATTTCTAGTCTTGGCAATGACTCCTAGCTTTAACCTAGGAGCCGACGGCCGTCTTGGCCTATATATTGTATACCCTGGAGGGGGATTCAGGTGGCCACATTATTGTCAATTGTGCTCGGTGTGAATAATAAATATATTATGATGAACAAATTGTGCTTTGGTATAAATTTTTTGCACATACAACAAGAACGGAAATTTACTGAATTATTTTCGGAAGAGGAGATTTCAAAGCACTTTGACCTTCGACTTTAGATGAGAGAATTGCATGCTGTGTATGCTACGAAAGGGCAATTACGATGAATCATTGCTTCGGAAGCCTCGGTTTTATGTCAGAAAGCATTCCTGGCAACGTCGCTACTGCAAACAAAGTTGAGAAATAATTTGCATTCACACGCTCTTGGAGTACTTCCAGCTGCGGTATATCTCTGTGTCCCGGAGTGGAAATTAAATTGAAAACTTACTTGGCGGCTCGTGCCTAGCTGAAATGGTGGACTGTATACGAATTTGATTGATATCACTTATAAAGTAAAATTTCTGTGCATATTCGTGCTTTGAGAAAGTTGCATATCGTTGCGACACTGAAATGCATGCAGTGAAGTTTTACTGCCAAGACTTCTCTCTAAGTTTTACATCATTCAAGATAAAGGACAGAAATAGTCTGTCTCACTGCTTAAAGAGAAATATATTTATTCCTTAGGACAAAGAGCAAAATAATGTTATGAATCATTAAAGGCAATTTGGGAAAAAAATAATTGAATAAATGTTGCGAAATACATTTATCTAGAAAAAGAACAACTTCTTATGATAAACAAGCTTGATTACGATGGTGTTACTCCTGTTAGTGTTGCCAACAGCTAAAGTTGCAATTATAGAACCATTTTTTAAAAACTATATATATTTTTTTGTAAAAATTATAGTACGTAAATAAACAAAGGAAGGTAAGATAAAAAAATTCATGCTCTTTCATGACTAGACAACATAGAAAACAGTTGCTCCAATTTTTTTTAACTTTAGCTTACTGTTAAGTGTTTATACATTTAAGATTAATTTTATTACTGATGATTTAAATGTAAAATGTTGAGAATATTTCTTTATTTCAAATTTCTTCTTCGCTGTATGCATTTACAGTGAAATGTTGATAATATTTTTTTATTTTATTTTTCTTCACTATGCATTTCAGTATTTTAAAAGTGGGTTAACATACTATTTTTTTTTTTACGTCGATACAGGAAAGGTCTTTTTTATTGAGGGTTTAACGACCACCGTTAGCAACTCAATGTACTATAAGCAGTCGTCCGTCCATAAATTAGGGCCGCTGGTTCTAGGGAAGGGAGAGAGCTAGTGCCGTAAGATCGTAACGCAACATCCATGCCTCTCCGGGACTTGAAACCGTACCCATCTCGGACGAATGAGCAGAAGTCTTCTCTTAGACCACCGGGGCGGAGGGAAGATCTACAATCAACAGTTAGACATCTTGCATCTGGTCTGTTGCATTTTCCATTCATGTTCAGAAATGTTGTGCAGCTACGCTCTAAACGTCAGCTGTATCCTGGTAGCAATTTTCACAAGATACAACGGCTTTGATTCTACTTGACTAACAAATCAGGAAAAGAAAAAAATGATGTAGAAGTGAACCTAAGGTTTTTAGTAGGTCAGATAACAAAGTAAAAATTTAAGTAACAACAGATAAAAAAAAACAGATAACAACAGATACATGTATTAAGTAACAATTTTAAGTAACAACAAAGATACTATATTAAGTAACAATTTTAAGTAACAAAATTTATACTATATTAAGTAACATTAAATATATGTATATATATATCGTCAGACACATTTCCTCTGATCCCGATGGTATAGTTATCGTCATACACATTAGTTATCGTCAGACACGATATCTCCTGAACCAATACAGATATTGGAATGATTCAAAAAAGGTTTTCTTAAGCATAAAATGAGGATTATGCAACACTAAGAAAATGTTCAGAAATCAGTAACATTCTTTATTTAAAAGCCCTTTAAACATTGATGATCGGATGCTGATTTTGTCTTACTTTGTGATTTTTTTATGAAACACAGGAAACATACACAAAGTTGCAATTCATACTGTAGAAACCTTGTACCTTGGAAAACACAAAAAAATTAATATCCTGAAATTCGGTACCCATTCGTGCTCCACCCCCACCCCCTCCCCACACACACCCACACACCCACACCCGAATTTGAGAAAAAATACACTTTCCCAATTTTTGAGGTCTTATATCTCTGGTGGGGTGGGATACAAAAATCTGAATTTTTGTGTACATAACCACCTACCTATATGGCTATTGGGATTAAGGTCAGGTGATGCGCAACATACTACAGCCTTTCCTTGAAAAATGTCAACCCCTCCTTCTCGTGGTGCATCTTGTTCCCACTAAAGGGGCTCTGACGACCGCCAATAGCAGCATAACTATACCATCGGGATTAGAGGAAATGCTATCCCACACTCACCAACCCGCTTGGCCAGCGTGGTGAGTTATGGCCAAACCTCTCCAAAATGACTCCACAACTTAAATATTGGCCCTCAGTCTGCAGCAACTGGAAAGTACCTGGCCAAGGCAGCGGCCAGTGCGACATGAAGGCAGAGAGTGCTAAGGTTTAAATATGAAGGCAGAGGGTGGGCAGAGAGTGGCCAGTGCGACATGAAGGCAGAGGGTGCTAAGGTTTAAATATGCATTTATTAAACACTTGGAGTACAGAATGAGAATGTGATTCATAAGATGATTATGTACAAATGAGCGCCAGAACAAGTAGGCAAAGAAATAAAACTGTATACACTTCCTGAGGGTCAGATAGAGGGTGAAATTAAACAGGTAAATTAACGATGTAATTATCAACAAAAGGATAGATTATTCATAATAGTTCAAACTGTGAAGGAGACTCTCAGGCCATCAATCTGGAACCAGCTGAGGTATGGTCTCCAGAGTTTGTAGAAGTTGGGAAGAGTTTCTGTATTGACAGCGTGTTGATGCGCTGAGTGTAGTCGGAACTTTAGTCGAGCTGTGAAGTGATGGACACGCTTTTCGCTTGCCTCTGTAAGAGTAGGTACAGTGGAGTTTTCCTGATGCGTCAGTTGATGGGAGTAAATTACTATTTTTACAAGCGTGAAAATATAAGCACACACTGATGGGAGAGGAGAAGCAGGAAGAATATTTTGAAGTAGGGTAAAATATCATACAGCACTTAGATTTCCTGGGCAAAGGTGGTGTGTAATACGGAACATGAGATTTAACACAGGTAGCAAGACTGGACAAAACCAATAGACATGTTCAATGTCTGCCGGGACATAACAGTAGGCACATTGTGGAGAGACAACAAGAGTCATTCTGTGTAATAATTGAGGAACGGGGAGGCGGCGATGCAGAAACAACCAGTGAACATTCTTCTCATGAGGTGCAGCAAGGAGAAGATGTGCCGCAGACCAAACAGCTGTCAAGGAGGCAGACGGAACAGTAGGGATGAGCATTGGTTGCTGAGGTGCACATGTGCGAAGAATTTCACTCAAAATCTTCTGTGAGCATGCCTCAGGCGTAAAAGATTTCATACGTAGTTGCACAAAAAACGGGAAGAGTCGCGGTGCTGCTGCAAATTGTAGAATTCCTTCAGGAGAGGCCAAAGATGGGTATAAACGGATGATCGACGATTTTGTCGACGTGTAGGGTGTCCGGGAGGAGACGGAATCACGAAGATGAGTAGATAGGCGAGAGAAGTCTTTCCATGTAAGGTTGAGGTTCACAAGGTCTCGTACAGTAACAATGCCTTCACGCATCCATTCTGGAGAGGCAAAGAATGGTCGGTCAGAGGGATGAAGAGCTGATGAGTAGAAGAGGGGTTCATTTAGAATCTCCGTAGTGCAGGAGGGGGGTGCTCTCTGTAATGGGAGAGACCTCAGGATTTCTATGGCCTCCCAGTAAACGGCCGGAAGGCTTTGTCGCAAAGCTGGGAAGCCATCCATTCAAAGAAAGACGACGAACGTTAATGAATGATTATTCAATGAGGCAAGAACATGTCGTACTGTGCATGTATCTGGGTTGGGGCTATTGAGCACATGAAAGAACCAGTGAAGCCGTGCGGTACGGTGAACGAGGTCTACTGCAGGAAGACCTATTCCTCTCTGTGAAAGTGAGAGGCAGAGAGTAGAGGTGCTGACCCAATGATGTTTTGACCATACAACTGATGTGAGGCATGCTTGAACTTGACGGAGTCTGTAGCCAGGAGCGGTGTCCATTTGCCAGGAATAGTAACACTTTGATAATATGTATGTACGAGCAATGTGAGCTCTTTGAAGGAAGGAGGTGCAAAATTGCGCTATTCTCCAGAAGCCTGCTGCTTTGAGAAGGGAGAGATAAAGAGAGGACCAATTCGTTCGTACGGCCTCCGATGGGGTTCCGAGATAAATTCCTAATAATTTTTGGGTGGTACGTGACCATTTGGTTCCCCATGGAGAGTCATGGCGGTGTTTCCAAGTGCCGCACCAGAGTCCTGTGCGTTTCTCAAGATTGAGTGAGGCTGACGCTGCGGTAGCATACTCTTGGTAGCAGAGAAGAAGAGTGGAGAATTGGGTGTCATGACGTATGAAGAAAGTTGCATCATCTGCATAGGCTGATTAGGTAAATTTATGATGTCTCGTGCTGACTGTTGCTGGAGGAAGCCGTTGTATAAACTCTCTGTGCGCCAGGCGCAAGAACGCTAAAAGAAATGACAAGAGTGGAAGACATCATGATCAGAGTAAAATCCCTGAAATGGTAATGGGCTGGACATACTGCTAGAAGGACAGACCATTGATGGACAGCTGAAATTTTAGATTGGATTCCAATGGACAGGAAAAGACCCAGAAGAAGACCACATGGGAGATAGGTGGATGCAATTCGAAAGTATGCGGGAGTAACATAGAGGAGACTGGCACAAGACAGACCGTTGTGAAATAAACTTGGGGAGACCTTCGTCCAGCAGTGAATTGATAATGGTTGACAATGATGATGATATACACTGCGGACACCTATGAAACTTTTTTGTACTCCACAACTATATATATGATAAAAACAGAATGATGATTCAAATACAAGGTATCCCCATGGGTACTTCATTTTCAAGCCTGTTAGCTAATTTATATCTGTATTTTTATGAGAGAAAGTTTGATGTGGAATATGTACATAATTTCAGATATGTTGATGACCTCATCAGTTTCTGTGTTAAAAACAAGACTTTTAATGTGCAAGATTGTTATCTTCCAAGCTTGGTTCTGGAAAAAACAAACAGGAATTCTGATATTGCTTTTTCGGACTTACAGATTACGCTAAGGCGTGGAAGATTCTTAATAGATGTATTTGATAAAACAATTGGTTTCAGTCCTAAATTGCTGAGTGTTCGGACTTCAAGGATTCCAAAAACAATACATGGAAATCTTATTGTATCTCAATTCCTACGTATTACTCGCATTTTCAAAAACAGAGATAACACCACCAAACAGTTGAAAAAGCTTTTTCCACTTTTGAAAAATATAATTTTTATCCGCTAAAATTTTGCAAATTTTATTTTTGTAATCTCTTATCTACTTACAATCTACACTCGTCCCTCAAGATTAGATTTTGTAACATTACACCCTAAAATATCTTTGGATTAACCACTTCTCAGGGCCACACTTGAAACTTTTCTTCCTCCGAATAGCCCGGAGACTTATAATATCTGTTTTTTACATCCACTAAAAACACTTGTTCCACATTGCTAAAATTGGATTAATTCAAAACGTACCTAGGAAATTGCAGCTAAATTTGTTCACTGAGATTTTCTGAACACACTTGGAGTTTGATATTCCAACTTAGATTTGGGTCTTAACCGTGACTCTCTATGAATGTATACATTTGTGTCAAGGGAGCTATAGTGGAAGGATTTAAGTTACCGTTGCTATCTTTTAAAAGGATTACAATTCTTTTCAGTAGTTCTTCTTCGTATATCTAACAGTTCAGGTAGTATTACTGTTTTGGTAAGGTGTTTTATAGTTCATTTTTAGTTTCAGTGACTCTTTTTTGTATATTCTACAGTTCAGGTAGGGAAGACAGAATGCATTGAAATTTATAACCCAAAATTTTAATGTGGACGTCTGTTGTTGCTTTTTCGAAATTTTCGGCATTCTCACGAAACCTGAACTGAATTCGTATGCTCAGGGCCTCTAGATGTCTTTCCCTGAAGAGTGGTCCATGGGTTCTGAGTGTGTATTTATAATAATTTACTTTACATTATTTTGTCATTTTATAATTTTTTTTATTGTGCTTTTTTCACCTGGAAGTCATAAGGCCCTAATTATTTTTTTTATGAGAGTTGATTGCTTGTGTGTTAATATTCTATATTCTATATATATATATATCGATTATGAAAAAGCCTTTGATTCGGTGAAACCATCAGCAGTTACAATGGCTCTGAAATCCTGCGGTATTGAAGATGCGTACATTAATATTATTAATAACATCTATGAAAATGCAAGTGCAAAGATTCGGCTGTTTCAAAATGCAACACACATAAAAGCAGGAAAGGGAGTGAGACAAGGTGACACCATATCTCCCAAGCTCTTTAATGCTACATTGGAGGGTGTCTTTCAGTCGCTGAGCTGGGAAAACAAGGGGATAAAGATTAATGGAGATTATCTAACCCACCTTCGTTTTGCTGATGACGTAGTCATTTTTGCAACTACCCCATCAGAACTGCAGAGTATGATCCAGGAACTTGCTGACAAGAGAAAAGAAGTGGGATTAAAAATGCACTTTCAGAAGACAAAAGTGATGTTCAATGCTCTTTCAAGAAATGAAGATTTGCTTGGTGTAACCAGGAAAGATAAGAAGAGGAACTTGTGGATAAGGAAGGGAGATTACTTAACGTAGTTGCAGGATAAGGAAGGGAGATTACTAAGGGGTAGTTGCAAAGATGACTACGTCATCAGCAAAACAAAGGTGAGTTAAGTAATCTCCATTAATCTTTATCACTTTGTTTACCCAGTTCAATGATTGAAAGACATTTTGCAATGTGGCGTTAAAGAGCTTCAGAGATATGGTGTGAACTTGTCACACTCCCTTTCCAATTCTTATTTGTGCTGTATCCTCAAATATCCGAACCTTTTCACTTGCACTTTCATAGATGTTATTAATAATGCTAATGTATGTATCTTCAATACCGCAGGATTTCAAAGCCATTGTTATTGCTGATAGTTTCACGGAATCGAAGGTCTTTTCATAGTCAATAAAAGCCATGTATAATGGGAGTTCATATTCTCTTGTTGTTTCAATTAGTTGTCTCAGTACATGGACATGATCTACAGTGCTGTAGCCATTCTTGAATCCAGCTGGTTCTCTTGGTTGGGCCATGTCTAGTGTTACCTTCAAGCGATGTGAAAGAACCTTAGTGAAGATTTTATAAACCACTGATAGGGGCTAATGGGCCTGTAGTTCCCCAGATCCTCAACGTCACCTTTTTTATGAAGCAGGATCATTGTAGCATTGTTTCAATCCTCAGGAAGCTTCCTTTCATTAAGACATCTGGTGAAAACTTGGGCGAGTGTAATTTCAGTTTCTCTACATGCTTCTTGTAGAATGTCCACGGTAATTCCATCTTCTCTTGGAGTTCTTCCCCGTTTCATGTTCTTAATTGTATATGTAACTTCTTCAGGGAGGATTAGAGGGACTTTGGCACTGGTACCTGTCGTAATGTCTGGAATACATGTATCATCCCTTTCATATAGTTTTGAATAGAAATCTTTCACCCTTGTCAAAATTTCGCTTCTATTTCTTGTTACAGTACCATCTTCTTTTCTCAAAGCCATAATCTGTTTTTTACCTTACTGATATGTCTTTTTGCTCTCTTTAGGCTTTGGTTGTTTTCAATTGCTTTCCTCACTAGTTCACAATTGAATTCCCTTATGACTTCCGTGATACGTTTTCGCACTGTCTTGCATAGCTCTACACTGAAGAGCAATTGAATTAGGGATACCTGTCTAGTAATGTGTAGCACAACCTTTCGCCCTGATGACGGCGGTGATTCGTCTCGGCATGGACTCGACAAGACACCGGAAGCGTTGGAAAGCCATACGGATCCACGACCCCTGAACAAGCTCCCACAATTCACGAAGATTTGATGGAGGGGGGTCAGAGCCTCGAACATCTCTCTCGATGGCATCCCAGATGTGCTCGATGGGATTGAGGTCAAGTGACCTGGCTGGCCAAGGAAGCGAGGTCACTTCGGTGGAGTGTTCATCCAACTATTCGGATACAATTCGGGAGCGATAGCATGGTGCGTTGTCTTGTTGCAGGACGAGGTCCCCAGTGGGATGTTGAAGACGCACAAACGGGAACAAATGGTCGTCCAGGACATCTCGGTAGCGTTGACCTGTGAGGGACGATGTCACACGTACCAGGGGTCCCATTTCCGTCCACGTAAACAGTCCCCAGACGAGAATGCCACCCCCACCAGCTTGAAGAGTACCCTGCTGACAAGAAGGATCCATCGCTTCATGTGGTTTGCGCCGTACTCATATCCTGCCATCCGCATGCACCAACGTGAATCCCGACTCATCAGTCCAGGCAACATTTTCCCACATGTGTAGGGTCCAATGGCGATATTCCGGCGCCCATGCTAATCTTTGCACCCTGTGATGTGCGGTCAGCAGCGGTACTTTCGTGGGACGATGGCTTCTGTACCCCATAGCGAGGAGATGGTTCTGGATGGTGTGGCTGCTTACACGTTTTTTTTGCACCAGCGTTAAATTGCCGAGTGATTTCTTGCACTGTGGCCCATCGATCCGCTGTTACAATGCGAGCTAGCCGACGATGACCCCGCTCATCCATACGCTGTTGTCCACGGCAGTTGACCCTTGCAGGGATGGTTTTACCGGATTCGATGTACTCACGGTGCACCCGTGACACAGTGACTCGTGAAAATCCCAGTCCCTGCATGACTTCCTTGATGCAGTGACCCATGTGTGGCGATTTTTCTGTGTGGCATTTTACCTGTGTGGCGGTTAACAGTGAATTGGACCTTATATGCCGTTTTATGTCAGTAGGAATGTTCTATTATCATTTTATGCCACTATAAAAACTCCTACACTTTGACAAATCTCGTACGAAATGCAATTTGTGTACATTCCCTCATATGAGGAGGTGTAGGAGTTTTCCGCGGTGTGTTTTCCTTACGGTGAAAGAAATTATAAGAGTTTTCCGCCAAGATAACAGCTATTCAACAACGACAATCATCAAAGAGGAAAGATATCCCGTCAATGCAATTTGTATATGCTCCCTAACGTCTTAGCAACAGAAGGGTACCAATCTTCAGGGCACCAGTTTGCCGGGTATACCAATCTCCCGGGTACCAGTTTTCAAAAATTCAATTTTAGGAAAATGCCGTGATTGCTTCAATTTGTGAAATAATTTACGAATCTGAAGCGAAAAAATGTATCGGAATAGTTAGAAGGGGTGAACTTCATGCTAAATCCTGAAATACAGGCATTAAAACTGAACAGGAGGGGATGAAACTGTATGGGTTCGAGTTTGCCGGATACCAATCTCACTGGATCCGTTGATAACGAATATGAAATGCGTAATGAAATTGTGCCCCTTGTAAACATTATGAATTTCCCAATAAAACGTTATATTAGTGACCAGTTCCCATGAGATTTTTCGGTCATGTGAGGTTCTTCAGTTTGTAAGTCACAAATTGTGACTTCCAAAGCGATTTTATGAAACTCGGGAAACTTCGCTGCATTACGTTTCCCGTCAGTCTAGCTTTAATTTGAGCTCGATTTATGCAAGAAGACGCTAGCTGTAGAGGCGTCGAAATGCTGCAGACTTGCCCTGTATATAGCTTTGGCAGTGAGAGACGATGAACAAAAATAAGCGATCGCATCTGCGAAAGAGAAAGCAAAATAACGGCCCACATAACGCGTGGGTGGAGCTCCCGGTAGAGCTGTTTGGTAAGCTTTTGCATCGGTGGCGTGGGTTAGCTGGTAGATCGCCGGAATCGAGAAAAGGGGAACCCACTATTTTAGACGACCAGTCGGTGTGTGGGTCGAAGAAAACACTTTATGTGGGGTGAGAGGTCACACGTCCCCGCGACCTTGATCCGAGACGTGCAGAAAATATGTCAATGGCCTGTTTTGAGTTTACCTTGTTTCACTCCAGCAGTGATAACTCGGCCGCTGTTTTTTGGCTGTAACTTAAAAGGAAGCCAGTCAGCTGAATCTTAAAACGCTTCTCAAGACGATTTCAGCAAATGCTCACGTTACATCTGCGGAAGTATAAATTTAAAATTGCGTAACATTCTTAATGCTTTCTTTCTTCGCGTGATTAAAACTTGAGAGCTCACTGATCACGTGATCAGACTTTCTTCCTGTCGACTGCACCGAATTTTTCTAGCGCGGATAAAGAAGAAAAATAATCACGTATTTCTATAAGTTTCACCTCTCGTCTTTTTAAATACGTCATTTAACGTTTCTACAACCTAGCGCACACAATAGACGTCGCCAAGGGTATGCGAGCCCATCCTTAATTTTTTTTTTTTTTTTTTTTTGCCCACCCAGTTCCAGATGTGCCATTTTTCAATTTCTTTTAACTTTAAAATATAAACTGGACTTTGCCAGGTAATGATGAATCTAATGTTTTTCCTCGCGCAGCCCTACGCATTTACCCATAAGAAGTGCTTTATTTACTTCTCCATAGGAAGGTCATGAAAATTTCATTGGTCTCCACTCATCAAAGTCGTTTTTCGTGTTAATAGTTTAAGCCGTTTTTCTTGTAATTATGTCCAGGGATGAATGAAGAGGGTGGATAAGAATTCATTGAATGAGGTCATTACTAACTGCTCTGCTGTTTGTATACTGCTAATTATGGGATTTTTTTTTTTTTTTTGATTGGAGGTTTAACGACCACCGTGAGCAACTCAATGGGCTATTAGCAGTCGCCCGCCCCTAATTTAGGGTCACTGGTTCCAGGGAAGGGAGAGAGCCAGTGCCGTAAGACAAACACAACATCCATGCCTCACCGGGATTCGAACCCGGACCCCTTACGGACGAATGATCAGAGGCCTGCGCCACCGGGGCGGCAATTACGGGATTCCAGCTTGGAAAGTAGAGCCAGCGCTATAACCAGTGCTCTTAAGCCTCCCCGGGGCAGTAAGGGAGCAAGACGTTCTTCCCAATTGGGACATCCGAGTTGCGGACAGAAGGAAAAATAGCGCAATTTTTTTTTTTCAAATGTAGAGGATTTTAGGAAGGGAGTGTCTGACCCCAGGTCTTAAACAACCCTTAGAAATAGGAAGCTAGGAGATTTGGGTTAGATCGCCCAAATAGGAAAGTGGCACGGAAGCGAAGTAGAAAGGGGGAGGAACACGCCCTTATTTATTACCGGGGGGCCAGTATCCGGGGTCCGACGGCTTAACGTGCCCATCCGACGCACGGCGGATATTTAGTGAATCGAGCGTTCGTACCTGCCTGGGATTGAACCTGGGTCCTTTCCGTAGCAGTTACGAACGTTGCCCACTAGGCCACCCGCGGCCGCAACTGGGAAATGGGGAAAGGACTTAGTGAGGGATTAGAGAAACCGGAAAACACACCCCATTCCTAATCGCTCACCAGAAGAGTTGAATATTATTTGAAGTCATTCAAATGTTGGAAAAGTGGTATACGGACAAATGAGCGATTTATTTCATTCTATTTGAATATCTTCTCATCAGCCTATTTCAAAAAGTGCATATATTTTTTGTTTTGTTTTTGTACGCTACTGTGGGTCATCAACAGAAAACCGTAGAGTGTATAAACATAAATTTACACAATATACAGCCGGGGCAAGTCCATCTATGAGAATGAACTCCCAGTGTAGCTATAACTTTTTTCAACCCTTATTTCTGAAAAAGTTATTGTTATTTTTTTTATCAGTTTTATTTTATTTCGCCTTCTTTAATTCAAAACAAAAACTAAAATAGATTACACAAATATTCTCATAAAAAAAACATAACTATACTGTATGAGTTTCAAAATAAAATTACGAAACTAAAGGTAGCTGTTGATTTCTCCTCAATTATTCCAACTTCTGAATGAACGATAGATTCTTCAAACAACGTCGGATATTCGTGGTTGTGTAAAACTCAGCCATAGTTTTGCTTATCCGCTCATCCAATTCGATTGTTGCTTTTGTCTTTTCTTTCCCTCGAGATTTAGGCACTTTCTGTCGTACTAGAAGTCGCTGTGCCTCGCTTCATCTTTCAAGCACGTTATTAACTTCGCGACTTTAAGATGAGGATTTTTGATAGCTGCATTTAACCGATGGTTCCAACCTTCGACGACATTATTTGTCCTGAGTCGCTTGTTGTTGCAATTCCACATTTCTACAATTATTACCTGATTTTCCAGCCAGTTATTTAAGAAATAATCATAAAATTTCTGAAGGTTTTTATTAACGGGACTGGATTCTTAAATTCATATCCAGCCATCGTCTACATTTTCCACAGAAAGATAGGCCAGTGAGGCACACATTCGGAGATGTTGCCTTATCTCCTCGTTATTGCTAGATTCATTCACTAATCCCAGTTCTTGAATTTTTCGCCAAAGGGGGTGTTTACCTATTCTTTCACTAAAACTCTTCCTCTTTTCCCAGTTGCGGACAGAACTGGATCTGTCCGTAATTGGCGCTGTTTTCCCCTCTGTCCGCAAATGGGACCAAACCTGACCCCAGGAATGCGTCATTTTCTTGTAGGACTTACGTCCACAGTGAGTAGATTTTAGGTCCCAGCCACCTACAGCGAGTTCGCCTTTTGGGCAGGACACAGGAACGGAAGGAATGAGAGCAAGTCTAGTGACTTTGACAGAACAGTTTGTAGTGAGATTAGAGTACAGAAGATGGCGCCACCGTACAAGTACGATGTTGCACATAGAGGGGTGAGAGAATTTTAGGGGAGGGCATAGGAAAGGATACCCATTTAACCAGTGGGTCCAGCCTGGGGGCCGTCACTTAACGTGCACGGCGAATATTCAGTGATTGTTAGCAAATCACACCAAATCCGCAAAATCAGCCCAGGATCGAACTTGAGGACCTTACATTGGTAGTCTGAACTGCTAACCACTCAGCCATTCGCGGCTGGACCAAACCTGGCTGACGACTGCTTTGGATAAGATTCCACAAGACAAGGTTACTGGCTTGAACGAAGGACTAGCATCTCAATTCCACAGTGGCCGAATCCTCATTCCCTGTAATGCGCATGCCCGAGACTTAGAAATTTTCTCCCCATCTGTTGGTCTCGCATTTTTTTCCCAGGAGTAGATAGTCGATATACGCCCCAGATTAAGGTGCACGTTGAACATTATGCTCAAATGCTGTGTTAATACGAAGTGCGACGTCACAATATGGCGCTAGGTAAACAAAATATCTGTTCCTCTATGATTCCCATGTTTCAACGTGAGTGGTGAAATGTGCTCATATTTTGCAACTTCATTTTTTGTGACAATTCCAGGTAATTTTAGACGTCTCTGTCGATCTTGCACGGGTTCATAGCACCCACTTCGATGGCATTTACTATATTGGACAGCAGTTCTACCATCTGCTAGCAGGAAGACTGATCTGCATTTAACAAAATGAGACCGAGACTCAATTACAATTTTCTCTTTCCACACAGCAAAATCGTTCATATAATTAAACTTCTTATTTTCAAATGACTCTCTCTGAGGTGGTGGGAGTCTGCGGGACTCCCACCACCTCGGAGAGAGGATTGAAACAGCTGATCTGTTTTGGCTTCACTAAAAACGGGCCCTTTCACCTTCTCTTCTTCTAACTCCCTTGGTCACACGGTGACAAATATGGAGAATACTACACACACTTTTTCTGTACCAGAAACTTCTGTACACTGATTGCTGCCCTAATTTAGGGCCACTAGTTCCAGGGAAAGGGGGACAGTCAGTTCCGTAAATCATACACAACATCCATGCCTCACCGGGATTCGAACCCGGACCCCTTCGCAGACGAATGGTCATAAGAAAGCGATTAGACCACTCACAGCGCCACCGGGGCGGCCTTGATATTTTAGTAGCAGAATCAAGGCTGTGGCATCAATTTTGGAAAGACAAGTTGGTAGCGGAAACAGAAAAGATTTCCCTTGCAGATAGTATGCAAGAAGCAAAGAAGTTTTACCCGGCACTCTCAAGGGCACTACAAATCGCAGTCACACTCCCCGTAACAGCATGTACATTGGAAGATCTTTCAGTACCCAGCGTATGGTGAAGTCTTGGGTGAGATCAACCATGACTGAGGAGAGATTAGGTAATCTGTGTTAATGAGTGTCCATCAAAACAACATGTACCATTGAAAGACATTTCAGTATACCCTACGTAGGGTAAAGTCGCGTGAGAGCAACCACGTTAGAGGAGATACTAGGTGTCTGCATATAATGAACGTCTGTCGAAATTGGGTGTACGAAATATAGATTTTATAAGAGTTGTCGACCGATTCGCGTAAAGCAATAGAAGACAGCAATTTTATTTTCCAAACAGAAGTGATCGAGCTTATAAGAAGTTGTTCTTTCTAGCTAAATAGGTTTCGCAGCATTTATTTAATTATATTCTACCTAAATGGTGATTAACTACTCTATAACATTTTTTTCTCTTTGTCTTAAGAAATAAACACATTTCTCTTTACGCTGTAAGACTAAGAATTTACTTCAGTCATTTATTTTGAATGGCTTAGATATGTTTTGTTTGTTGGAACTTTGCTTTGATCCCCCTGGGAAAAATTCTGCGGGCACACATGCCACCAACATCATCTTCTAGAGTTCTCCGTCTATTTCAAGGAGCCTTGAATCAGAAGATAGATATCGTATGTTATATGGAAACACTGTACTAGAAAACAATGGAATGCAACAACAAAATATCTTTTCAAAATTGCAATTATCTACATATGTGCCTTCTGCTTGGTATCTTCTAACTCATAATGGCGGAGCCACATTACGTCTTTTCGTAAAATGTTCTTTGAAGAAGCCAAAATCTGCTACGAAAGGAAGGAAAAACTTTTCGGAGCATCTTACCATGGACCAAAAGTTTTTCTTCTTTGGCAGTCTTACTATTTTTACAAATAAGTGGGAGCAAACGAATTACTCTGTTATAGGAAATGTGCTTGCTATTCGCGCTTGAAATTTCATTATATTGCCAAACCAAGAACTTTAATTAACACACTCTCGTAGATAAATGACGTGCTGTTTCAACAGTCATCTGCTGCACCGAATGTGTTCATGATCGGAGAGTGCAATAAACAGACGTCATTTTAGCCACATTGTTTTCCCAGCTTGAGAACGCGAATATTAGCGGCAGCTACTTCTACAAGGAAAGAAAAGATATTTTGCCGTGGAACATTCTAGAATTTATCCGTGTCAGTCGTGTATTGTGTAACGTACTAGGAGATGTGACGTACCTGCCAGAAGGACGCACACGACATAAAGGCAGATAGGAATCAGAATAAAAAAAAAAAGTCCGCGTAGCTCAATTGGTAGAGCAACTTATTCCGGAATGAGTGGACCCGGGTTCGAATCCTGGCGCGGATAAAAATGACGGAGAAATTCACTTAATTGTAATTTCAAGGTTACGTTGAACGAATAGCAGCACCAACCAGCAAAAAGCTCAAGTTTAAGTTCCGTTGTTTCAAAGCAGAGCTGCTATATTTAGGTAGCTCTTGATATCCTAGCATACAAAACTTTTGATATCCTATGCATACAAAGAAATCCATGAAAAGATTTGAGCTGGTTTTTGCGATTGAGATACCTATTTGATTTTATATACCACACTCCAAAATGCCCATTTGCACCAATAACTCAGTAATTTGTTTTCCTCTCTCTCTCACAGGAAAGAGGCGGGTTTAAAAATCCGTTCATTGTACATAGACAAATTTATAATTTGTGTATTTTCTGACGAACACGAACGAGGAAACCGAAATCTTGGGTGTTGGATTTTCTTTCTTTCTTCTGCCCATCTTAGACGTCTCCCTAAGTTTTTCACTAATTCTTCAAATTCGAAGCGCTTCTCCCATAACCGTATTTCTTCCACGTTCTTTCTTTGATATCTCTTTCGTTCATCAAGCATTCTCGTTTCTGCTCTTTCCAGTTGTTCTTCCCCCTTTAGTCTAAGTTTCTGATACACACGAAAAATCGGTTCTTACAGCTATCCTGCATATTTTTGTGCATTCTTGTGTTTCATTCAGTGCTCCAACATTTTCCCTCAAAAAATGTGCATTCATCTGCCTAACTTGCTATACATATTGTTACGAATTTTGTGTGCTGTAATTAATTCGATTAAATGGTTTTGCAAGAGGCGTGCACAGCGTTAATTGTTGGTTGAAAATTAACAGCTAGTGGTCTTCCCCTTTGCGAAAGAAGAAAGATAAGAACTCCTTTTCTTGAGAGGGTGAAATCTAAAGCGAAGCATGAATCGTTTGGTGTGGGGAACACAATGCGTCTTCCTCCCCCCCCCGTGCTTCGGTCGACCGTTATTTGGGAGGTCTGTGTAAGTGTGAGATGGTCGGTATTTGGGAAACAGTTAGCGTCACCCGATCGGAAAGTTTATGGCGTTCTCGAAGAGGAATCTTGGCAAGACAAAGAAGTGTTAGTTTTTAGCTATGTACTGGCTTAATTATACGCGAGCTGACCTTTATTTATTCCGAGCGCAGGGCTCTGCATTCTTAACATCTTACATCGTGCCGAATGCTTTTAGGAAGCAATTAAAATTGACAACTGAGTAAAAACAGACACCCTAGCAACAGAGAAAGAAACTCTTTGGCAAAATGCGAATGATCGAGGAAGAGTAGTCTTGAATAAGCCCGTGAACGAGAAGGGCTAGACCCGTACGGGACCAAGGCGATCCCGCGGCGCGGTTTGCAGGAGCAGAAAAGATTCTTCCCGAAGAAGTCGGCCAGCAGAGCGAAGAGCGGTTGATGTTACCGTAAGGAAATGGGGATTAGAAATGCCCTTGCCTGATTCATGATTGCATGTAAGGCTGCAGAGATGCGAAGTAATTTCTTTCGGAAAAGATCTTGTTGTTAGGCGACTTCTGACTTTGCAGCAGCAGCAACCTGAAATTCTGGCCAACATATCTCTGGTTGATGCCGTGATATTGAAGTTGAGCTACAGAGCAGCTTCCCAGAGATAATTTAATTGTTGCTCCTGGTGGCTGAGTTGGACGACCTGTAATATAAAACAAATCATCTATAGTAGTAAACGGAATGTAATGCAGAGAGACGTGCCATTTCTCGTTGGAATTCCTCCCACAGATGGGGTTTAGACCAGACTACCTACTTTGGTTACAAATGTAAACGCATTTCCACTTCTACACTTAAGGCTGTCTGTCTTTGAATGAGTGTAACAGAAATTATGTCCTATATCTATAATGCAAATTCTTTTGTACACATTTTCTCAAAAATTATTACTTTGTAGAGTTTGAAATTTTGAGCACAAATAAAAACAACCCATAGCTAATACGTGTCGCAGTTATTTTTCCGAAAACTTTGTTAGAATTTTTTAAAAATTCTATTTATCTGAACTCGAAAGTATTCCAATTTGGCGCCAGAAGTTAGCTTGGCAATGTTTCTGTGTGGAAGAAACGAAATCTCTCATTTCTGTCTGATATTTTTAATTATCTAGGCCAAATAGAAATCAAAGAATGGGCACTGAAGTGAGATTGGAATCTTGTCTTCTATAGATCATCTTAAATTCTACTGTACGTTCATTTTCTGAAGAGAAATTGTGTGCATTACCAGAAAACACTTGAATTTGAGACAGGAACTACGCCTACCTACTAAGCTCCACCCCAAACAATGCCATTGGCTAAAACGTAACAGGGCGTGTTTTGTCTTTTCATTGTGGAGCCAACGAGAGACCGCTTCCATTCTGAATATGGTAAGGTCATCAGTCATTCGCTGACACCAACTTCTGGGACAAGACCTAAAAGCCACGCCCAAGGAGTGATATTTTGCGCCATCTATCGCAGAAGATGAAGTCTAACACTCGTTCAAAGACAGCCTTAAGTATAAACAAGTAGCCTTAATTCCAAATATGTAAACAAATACTTCGAACTTCCTCACCAAGAACAGAATAGTTTATCTCCAAATTTATAGCAACTTTTAGTTATGAAAACTTTCACGAAAACCTGTGGATTTATTACTATAATTTTACGAAACTAAAGGCATTTATTATTTAGATATTGGTCGTTTTAAAAGTTAAAAAAGAAAATCATCGTCCCAGTCGCTTTCGCGAGATCCCTTACTGGTCAGTAATCTCCTCCCAGAACTCTTCTGAAGCTCCTATCTGGTATTGTATAGAAGTGAGACGTTCTTACAATCCTTGCCATTAGCTTACGTCTTTGTGACATTTATATCGCTGTAATACACGTTATTAAACTCGCGTGCGCAGAGAACGTGCTTCCAGGTACCTCCTCCAATTGCAACGCTATTGAACAACAGTGCATTTTGCTCCGGTGAATCCTGTATTTTATTTGAGTTATATTGCGTATTTGTTTCTTCATTCACATATTCCATCTGCATTATATAGGCCATGAGGGGAGGGGCGTATATAAAAAAAAATTCGGGGGAGGGGGCGACAAAATGGAACTTTTTGAAGTCCATCAGGACAAAATAAAAGTTACTGAAAATTAAAAGAGAAACTAAAGCACTATTTTGTAATGTAAGTTGAAGCATTTTTTTGTTAAATTAAAGAATATTTTCTACATACCATTATCTGTCATACCATTATCTGTCGCCTCCTATCAGTGACGCATCCAGGATTTTTTATGGAGGTGCCCCAAAATATTGAAGATGCAAATAAAATACCTCGGAGAAAACATCTCCCAAAAATATTGGGGAAGCGATAAAAATATCTCTGCTATATTAAAGTGCGTTTGCAATTATTCTTTAAAAATATATATTCAAAAACGTGTAAAAATTGATTTAAAAAAAAGCAGCCAAGAACGAAGGAGAAAATGATACCCCATGTGGAGGTCTCGGGTCACCCCTACTGAGTGCGCAACTGCTCCTATTTCTCATTTTTACCACGTCTTTTGTAAAAAAGGATGGGGTCTGTGGGACCAACAGGTGGAGAATAAACTGCACCGTGTTAAACCCATCCTTGGAGTCTGGAAATCATCGTGTCGCCGGAACCGCAGGGAAGAAGTTGTTCTTGCGCGTCTCCGCATTGGGCATTGTCGCTTCACGCATAGCTATTTGCTGTGTGGCGACGCTGCCCCAATGTGTGAGGCGTGCGACTGTTTACTCACCATCTCTCATGTTTTATGTAGTTGTGTTCGGTTTTGTAATAATCGGTTTCACTATTTTCAGTCTCATCTGCTGGACGAGGACGCAGCTACGCTTCAAAAACTTTTGGGCGACCACTGCGACACTTTCGCAGTATTTTCCTTTTTAAAACAGATTAACTTTTTAAAACTTATTTAAAAAAAAAAAAAAAAAGTTATATAATAAATATAATAGTAAACTAATAAAGTTATATATAAACCTAATTAACTAACTAGTCTTCACATCTTTCATCATCCTCTTTTCTAACTTTTACTAAGCCCGTCTGCTCTTAATCATTCTCCACGCTTTTAAAAATCTTTAGCTGATAGTTCTGTGTCTGGCGCTCTTTGGCCAAGCCTGGCCCTTGCGCCACTAAAATCAATTAACTAACTAACTAACTAAAAAAGGATCGTGCTTCTGTTATCGGTTTGTCCGTCCGTCCGTCTATACCCACGATATCTCAGCAACTATTAATCCGATTTGAAAAATTCTTTTTGCATTGGGAAGCTTGAAATAGGCAAATGATGATCCTTTATTTCGATTTTTTTACGATGTACAATTTCGCCGGCAGAGGGCGTAAATGCAGATGATGTCGAATTCAAAAATACGTTTTATTCCACATATTTGCTTCTAAACATCATATTGAAAAAAATTATATCTTTCACTTATGTCGAAGAGTATTTTAGATACAGTTACTTTTTCAAATTACGCATAGATTTTCCGCTAGGGGGCGTAAAAGTAAATTACATTTTTCCCGATAACTCTTCTTCTAAAACTCCGATTTGAAAAGTTTTTTCTTGAGCGGATACATCTCCTGATGGAAAATCTTTTTCATATAATTTCAAATTTTTGGTAAAGAATACTTTGGCCACCAGGGAGCGTAAGTGTTAATTTTTGCTTCTGATATATTTGCCATAAAATCGTAGCTTCTAAAATATCGATTAAAAAAATTCTTTCGTGGACTGATGCCACTCACATCGATAAACCTTTTCGGAATATTTTCTTCTTAAAATATTCCACAGTTTCTCCGCCAGGGGCGTAGACGTACATCTTATTTTTGACAATATCTCTACTTCTAGGTGTCCGATTTGAAAAATTCCTTCTCTGTTGGATAGCGTTTTCCGTGTGACATGTTTTTCATATAATTTCAAAAAATTTCAAGTAATTCATAGACTTTCCGCTAGGAGGCGTAGCGGTAAATTGCGTTTCCCCCTATATCTGCTTCTAAATCTCCGATTTGAAAAATTCTTTCTGCAGTGGATACAGCTCCTGATGGGAAATCGTTTGCACATAATTTCTAATTTTTGCAAAAAAACAGTTTGGCCACCAGGGGGCGTAAGTCTTAATTTCCGCTTCTGTTGTATTTGCAGCAAAATATGAGCTTCTAAATTCTCGATTGAAAAAAACGTCGTTTGTTGACCGATACTACTCATGTCGACAAACTTTTTAGAAACATTTTCTTCTTAAAATAGTGCATGGTTTCTACGCCAGGGGGCGTAGATGTATATCTTATTTTTGTCAATATCTCTACTTCTATGAGTACGATTTGAAAAATTCCTTCTTTGTTGGATAGTGTTTCCGATGCGAAATGTTTTTCCTATAAATTCAAAATTTTCAAGTAAATCATACACTTTTCGCTAAGGGTCACAAAGGTAAATTGCGTTTTCTGCGTTATTTCTGCTCCTAAAGCTCTGATTTGAAAAATTCTTCCAATATCGCATACAAGACCTGATGGAAAACATTTTTCACAAAATTTCTAATGTTTGGTAAAGAATTTTTTAGCCACCAGGTGTCATATGTGTTAATTTCTGCTTCTGAAGTGTTTGTTGCAAAATCTGGGCTCCTGAAAACTCGACTAATTTTTTTCTTCGACCGATACCGCTTATACGGATAAACTTTTTGAGAATACCTTCTTCCTAAAATAATGCATGGTTTTCCCACCAGGAGACGTAAAGTCACATCTGATTTTTGTCGATATCTCTGTTTCTAAGAGTTCGTAAGCTCTCGATTCCGTTTACAGCAATATCTGAGGGATTAAAAACCCGATTGAAAATCTTCTTTCTTTGGTCAAATCTATTGTTTTCCATATCGGTTCCATTGAGTATGAATAGCTTTGATAAATTTAATTTGCGTCAGAACGGATTCAAAAACGTGCTTATTACACCAGAAAATTCGGTGTCAACTTTCTTGTTATCAACTACTAGCAGGGGCATCAAGTATTTCACGGGTAAATATTACTATTCGTGGAATCATCAAGTTCAGCGGGGGAAGTTAATGAATAAAAAAGATACTCCTGTAACTTTCCAGTAAATTTATTTTAATACATTTAGGTTATTGCTTTTTGGCAAAAAATATTTTCGGTTTTTCCATTGGGAGCAAAAATGTAGAGATTTTTAGGATTACAAACCCTTGAGCAGGCGACGTAGAGTTCTCCGTGTGAACAGCAAGGTCCCACCAAATGAATGTCAGCCAATGGCTGGCTGATGCAGTAATAGTTCTGCCAAAAAAGAAAAAAAAAAGGAGCCGGGTAGCTGCAAATGTGAAAAATGAAAAAAAAAAAAAAAATGATTTAGTTAATTTACTTTTACGAAACAAAAAAGAAAGGAAGAGGAATGGAAATACTTATCTTCGGGGAGACATCGATAGAACTGCAGTACATCTGGCGTACGCTTCTGAGAATTCTGCGACACTGAAATGCAATGTACCTATGCAGGGCCCGACTTAGGTCAGTTGAGGCCCTGTGCACGTCCTATGTATGGGGCCTCCTTGATTAAAATTTTCAGTCAAACAGTCGAAAAGAATATTTACTGGTAAATATTTTTCTTGCAAGCAGTTTTACTAGCAGTAAAAACAATAAAGCACATTCCACATGCTTGTCAACTTCACAGCCAATGTAGCATGTAATAAACGATAAGATGAGGATTCACACCGCTTCTACTTCCTCGCACCCCCAGAACTTACAGCTGTAACATTAATTACTCGGGAATTCTATTTTTGTTTTATAGTATCATTTACGAAAAAAAATAACTATCCTCTCAGAGATATAATTTAAAACACCTAGTTTACAATAAATTTAATGGAAACGATGGACCCATGGTAGTTTAAGTTGCAAGAAGCAAGGTCTTACAGCTGACCACACAGTCTTACAGCTGACCACACAGTTTTACAGCTGACCACACACATTGTAAGAAATAATTGCAACACATGTAGATTATTACAATAGACTTTAAATAAAGTAGTGTCAATTAAACTTTTTTGCATTTTTATTTATGTAAAATAAACCCTACATAATTATGAATATTGATTCACAATATCTGTTTTTGCAAGACTAATATTAATAATAAAAATATTTTTTAGTAAATTCTACATGTTTGCTGAAATGCTTTTCATGTATAATATACCATATTGCTCCGAATATAGGCTGTTCCCATTGCATTTTGATTGTTACAAATAAGGGTCAGATTAAGATGTTACACTGGCCGATCACAGCGCAGCACAACGCTTGAGCTTTATTATATGAAATAGTAATAATTTGGTTTCCAAAATCTCATCCGAAATTTTGAAACCAAATCATATAGTAATTTCGTGCTATAACGAAGAATATATTTTGGTTCTGAAAATTTATATTATTGTAAAGGTAGTTTGGAGGCCCCTCCAAATTCTGAGACCCTGTGCACGTGCAGAAAAATCAGGCCCTGTACCTATGTCATGTTGCGTGCATGCGACTTGACATTGCCTTTTGTTTACCATTCTGAATTTTGAATATCTGGAACTCTCTATTTACATTACATTGTATTTCTGCCTGATAAAGCCTCCCGTTGATGGTGAAAGCTAACGTTTATTCATGTGTTTTTAATACACCACTAAACGGACATTTTTGCACTTGAATAAACAAAGACATCGTTGTTTTTGTTTATTCACTGACGCCACGAATTTGGAGGATTCTCATTTTTGCATTTTATTGTTATCTACGGTCTCTGACTTAAACCGTAGATCGGGTACTGGAGTGCAAAATTGTGTTCAGTTCTTAAAGGTAAAAATTGGAAATTTTTACGAAAATTTTGACTGGGGGCTCCGACCCCATTCGAAAACCGTCTACGGTATAAGTTAGAGTACCATGAGATAGTGATGTGATGTGTGTTTTTTGAGCTCTGTCTTTTACGTGCTTTCGAGTAGTTTATCGAGTGGTGTACTTTTTCTTTTCGCGTGCATCTTCCAGTTGAAGATCAGTGCTTTCGTTTCGTTTGTCTCACGAGGTGGTGAGTGAATTACTTTATTCTTTATCGTTAGTTATATTTTTCGAACGAGTTGGTCTTGTTCTTCGGTAAGCCTCGCCGTTGACATGGCGGCATTAGATAAGGGTGAAGCTCACGCCCTTATCTTGGAAGAGAAGCCATCTTCCTCCTCTTCTTCCAACCCAGCTGCTGACACAGCTTCGTTGGTCGCAGAGATCTCTAACTGCCTTACTGACGTCATGAGTTCCTCTGCCTTGCCTGCGCCTACGGCCTGCCTTCCCACTGAGGGTACTGCCGTTACAGGTCTACTCTCTGTCCCTGTCGCGGATGCTATGGAGGTGTCGGGTGACGTCGCTTCTACGGCCACTACTTCATCTCAACTGCCAGATTCCCCTATAACAGCTGGAGTTTCGCCCTCTACATCTAGTAAAAGTACTGTTCCTCCATCATATGCGACTGCCATGTCTAGTGGCTCTACGTCACTCCTATCGTCTGATACTCTCCTTCCCGATTCGTATCTTCATGTCGTGGGATCCACAGCAACGATAGATATTCCCGAAGACTCACCAGCCGGCCGTCAACTGCAATCAACGATGGACCTCGGCGTATGTTTTGATGCGCTGCCGGATACAAAGCTTCAGCTCTATAGCCGAGCTCTTAAATCCATTTTACCGGCGGATGCAATAGATTATGTTGCCCGAAAACCACGATCAGTGCTGGTTTACTTCAAGAAAAAGGAACATGCTGACCTTGTCTTGACAGCAGGACTGACCATTAATGATGTACATCTACTACCACAACCAGTCGCGCATCGCCCCGTGCAGGTGACTTTCTACCCTGTCCCGCCAGAGGTATCTGATACAATTCTTTGCACGTTACTCAGTAAGTTCGGCCGAGTAGTCGGTCCCATAACAACCCTCTCGGCGGCACCCAGAGACCCAGAAGACAAAGCCATTCGTGGCTTCCGTCGCACCGCTCGTGTGCTCTTTCCGTCTGATACTCATCTTCAGGCCTGTCCAACTGTCCTTCACGTGCGCTGTGGGCAACAGCGACGTCGTATCGAGATCATCACTTCTCAGCATTGCACCCTTTGTCAAAGTGAGAGTCATGTGCGAGCCAATTGCACTCGTGCTGTTTCCGTAACCGTGCCAAGTGCTGTGGCACCTTCTGTCCCTCCTGTTACTGCTGTGTCAACGTCTCCACACGAGTGGAAGGTTGCAGGACCCAAATCTTCCCGACGTCGGCCTGCAGACGTTGGTCGACAAACGTCTTTGGCAGACTCACTTTCAGTTACAGATCGGAATTTTCCCACGCTTCCTACGGCACCCCCGCAGCGTATACTTTCTGCTCCTACAGATTTACCTGCTGATATGTCGTCGGTGTTTACCGTTGGCGCTGCAGATCCAGCAGCCGAAACCCTTTCCAGCACAGAAACTTCTATACCAGCTGGTTCCTCCACGATTTTTGGCAACCGCAGTGTCTCCTCACGGAAGAAGTTGAAGAAGTCTAAAACGTCCTCATCCCAGCACTTGTTCACTAGGCGGTCTAATCGCCCGGTTACTCGCGCAATCTTCTCTCGACGTGGCATTTCGTCTTCTCAAGTACAAGCCTGGACTGAACCAGAGACGGAGGATGTTTCTCCCTCGTTAGAGGACTTCACTAATCTCCTTCAAGAGAATGCTTTCCCCGCTGAGCCGCTGCCTTACGTAGATCTTCTTGAATATTTAGTGAGTCCCACCAGCACGGCCACTGCCCGTGCTTTTTTACTAAAGTATGAAGCTGCCCTACCTCGGGTTCTCAGTCAACTTGATTCTCTTTTGCACACTCTTCGGCGGAACGTCGATGACATTCCGTGGGGTCTGGGTTTTATCCAGCGCCTACATGTTCTCGCTACTGCAAGTCAACACATCTTACATCCGCCAACGGACCTAAAAGTTCAAGGTCACGTCACTTAATTGTCGCGGTTTTGCGACACCACTTGCGAACGCCTTAGCCTATGAGGACCTTTCCCCACTGAGTGCGGACGTGCTACTTTTACAAGAGACGAACTGTCATCCTACCACTTTGTTTACCCGCTGGCGATCATGGAATTTTGCTTTCCACCACGCATTCAGCTGTTCATCATATGGTGGTATTGCCGTCGGGGTACGCTCGACTTTTCGCTCTACGATGACTCTCTTCTCTGTAAAAATTCTCTGTCGTGATCTCTTACAACAAGTCACGTTCACTATTCAAACGGAGAGGTTTCATATCTTTAACATCTACGTGCCAAACACCTCCACTTATGTGTCGGAGCTTTTTCTGTGCTTTCGCGGTGCTCTCTCTGGTATACCTGCCACCGACCGAGTTCTCGTTGGTGGCGACTTTAATTGTACTCTACACCCACAACTTGATCGTTCCCCTCCTTCACACGAACATCGTGCAGACCTTGTACAGCAGCTACAGTCCCTCGTTTTTGATTTCTCACTGATAGATGTCCATCGACACTTATATCCGACTACACCCTCCCATACCTGGCGTGCATCTGGTGCAATAAACCCGGCCACGGCCAGACTTGACAGATTTTATACCACGCCCATTCTTCTTCCAGCGATCTCTGCATCCTGTTGTCAGCCCACTGCGTCGTCCGACCATTGCGCCATCACTCTCACAGTGTTCCACACTCATGCACAGCACAGGACAACCCGGCCGTGGACATTTGATGCCGCTCTTTTGGATGACGCCGGTTTTTGCTCTTCAGTCCGCCATTTCCTCTCCGAATGGCGCACGCAACTGCAGTCTGCGCCGTGTGCCCTGACTTTCTGGCTGGAGGTAAAACATCGCCTCTTGCTTCATGTACGAAATCAGGCTTTTACGATCACGACGCTACAGAGGATGCGTTTGGATCACATCCGTACGATGCTTTCCCTTATAAATATGGCTGACCCTCTTTTTGCTGTGTATAAGGCTGAACTGAATTCTCTCCTAGTCCCACTCGCGCAACAGGTCATTCGGCGGCTGAGATTACAGCATCTCGCGCCCGATGCCTGCACTTATGAGTTTCTTTCCAATCTTGAATCTAAGCGTCATGCCTCTGCTTCAATTCGCCATCTCCGCCTCTCTACTGGCGAGGTATCCTCTGACCCGGTTACTCTTTGCTCTGTTGCCCGCAGCTATTTTACAACGAAGTTTTGTGAGACTCCTCCTCCTTCCAGCACTGCCTTATCTGGTCTACACTCTGCTTTACCTCAAGTCCCCTCTTATTTTTCTGATTCTCTCCTCCGGCCTCCCACGCTAACAGAGATTTCCGAGACGTTTTCTTCTCTAAACTCCAAGGCTGCACCTGGCCCAGATGGACTCCCTTTCTGTTTCTACAAAGCTTTCCTCCCAGCCCTCCTTCCTTTTCTGCTTAGTGCTTTCTCCGCTGCTTTCCACCTATCCACCCTTCCGGGGAGTTTCACAATTGCCCATATAGTCCTCTTCCCAAAGAAGGGTGATCTCCTAGACTTGGGGAACTGGCGTCCCATCTCACTTCTGAATCTTGATTACAAGCTTTATTCTAAACTACTCTCGCGCCGTATTAATCCAATCCTCCCCCACATCCTGTCCTCTAACCAGACCTACACTGTCCCAGGGCGCTCCATCTCGCATAACATTCAACTTCTCAGTGACCTAATCCATCTCGCTCGATCTCGCTCTGAACCTCTTGCTCTGCTGTCTCTCGATCAACAATCCGCCTTTGATAATATTTCTCACGCTTACCTCTCGTCTACACTTTATAGTTTCGGGTTTCCACCTCCTTTTGTTTCTGTTCTCCTCTCCCTCTATCAGGACGCCACTTTCCACGTCAGGTTGCCCACCCTTCTCACAGCGCCAATTCCTTTCCGTCGCGGCGTCCGGCAAGGCTGCCCCTTGTCCGGACAGCTCTTTGCTCTTGCGATCGAACCTTTTCTCCGCTCCGTTCACAGATCCTTCTATGCTTCTCTGCCTCCAGTGGTCGCCAGCACTCGCCATCATATTGTCACCTATGTTGCCTATGCTGATGACGTTACTTTTTGTGTTCGACAAGATGCACAATTCTGCAAACTTTGCCACCTCTACGCTCGGTATGCCTCTTGTTCTAGTGCCACGCTAAACGAGTCAAAAAGCACTGGCTTGTGGTGTGGGTCGTGGGCTAGTCGAACCGACTCTCCATGGGGAGCCGAATGGTCCACATCCTCACAGCGTTTTCTAGGAGTGCACCTGGGCAAACCTCCTACAGCCTCGACGATAACGTGGAATGCACTGCACCCCCGCCTGCTGCGTACGGCTGCCAACTGGAGACAAGCACAGTTCTGCACTTCTCTGTACCAGCGTGCCCAGATCACTCGAACATATTTGTTATCCATGTGCACGTTCTCTTGGCTTGCGTCCAAACAACCTGTCTATCGTCTTCTTGCAATCACCCAGTGCCAAACCAATATCGTGTGGGCTGGTCATCATTGGGTTAACGCTTCACTTCTCAGCTTGTCTCCTCAGAATGGCGGTATTGGACTGCTTGACGTGCGGTTATACTATCAGGCATTCCGAGTGTCCGCATTTCTTCGCCTTCTTGCTTCACCTGTTCTGCCTGCGGAGACAACCCGGGACGTCACTGTCTCTCCGCGTAATCCCCACCTTACTTTTCTTTCCTATCTATTAATGGATCACTGCCCCCTCCTTTCCAACTTACCTCCTGTCTATCGGGAGGCTATCACCTTGCTTCGCTCTTTCCCTCTGTCTCGCTCTCCACCAGCTACAACCTCCGAACTACTCTCAGAACCTCTATTTTTCTCCTCCGTCATTCATCCTCCACACCTCCCCTGTTTTGCTTTCCCCACCTGGCTCCGCGCCGGAGTAGTCACAGTCCGAGACCTTGTCACCCCTGATTTTCTCTGGCGCTCTTTCTCCGACTTTCCTCCTGCTATTCGTGCTCTACCCCATGCTCTTCAGGTTCACACCTCCTTACTCTCATCCCTTATTTCTCTCTTTCCCGATCTTGCTTCCCCCGCCGGTCTCGTTCCCGTTCTATCCGCGTCTCTCCCAATCCCCTTTTTCTTGTCGGCTCACGGCATAGATCTTCCGATTTTCTCCTTCTCCACATCCGCTCTTTACAGATTTCTCTCTCTCTCCCGCTCTTCTACGCCTACGCCTATCCCTGATATCCCGTCTTCCGCTCTCTCTGCCGTGTGGTCTGCCACCCTCTCTCCTCTATCTACACCCCCAGAGATCAACACCCACTGGTTCTTCTTACATAACCGTCTTCCTGTACCCTCAATCTTGCACCGGATGACCCTTCTTTCCTCCCCACTCTGCCCTTTCTGCGCCGGGGAGGCAGATGTTAGTCATGTCTATCAATATTGCACTATACTGCTACCAATGCTGAATCTTGCCTTTTCGATTGCGCAAAGATCCTGTACAACTGATCTTTCCTTCAGTGCTTACCGAACGCTGTTGCTCAACCTTGTGCCTCCAATCAGACTCCCTGTAGTCTGCACCTACATTTTTGTGCTAGTGAAACATGTTATATACGTCTATCATCAACAGTGTCGTACTCGGGAGGAGCCTCCTACGGTACTTCACGCAAGTGCCGCGTTGCTCAGTTTTTTTCGGGAATGTCTCCTTTCTCGATTACGCCTTGAGTACCACACCGCCGTTGCTCGACAAAGTGAACCAAGCTTCTTCTCTACATGGTCCCCAGCGGCCCCATGGTTCGCTGGGACACCGACTTCATTGCATCTTACAGTTGGTGCTTGTATGACTATTTAACAGTTATCTCAGTGACTCTTTATCCGAACCTTCGTCACACCTGCTCATCAAGGTATGTCTTATCTCCACGAGATTCCTGAACATCTATTTCCATCTGAATGTCATGCTACTATAATGTCTCTTTGTTTCTACAGTCATCTGTACATATGCCATTTCTATGTCACAATTATCGGTCATTCTACTTTTGCTCGTCTCATGTACATGTACTTATCTTGTTTTCGTAACGGTGCCGTTGAATCTTCAAGTGAACCCAGCTTCTTCTCTCCATGGTCCCCAGAGGCCTTGGGGTTGTTGGGACTCCACCTTCGCTGCACAGTACAGTTAGTGCTCATAAGACTATATTATAACATTTTACTCTGTGCTGCTCTACCTGAACCCTTGCCATATCTGCTCAACCTAGTGTGTACGATCTCCTCAAGATTTGTTTACATCTACGTGTCATGTATATATTGTAAATAGGTATCTACTGTCATCTGTAAATAGTGCATTCATGTGTCACTGTTGTTTTTTTTTTTTAGACGTTTTTCTCTTGCTCGTCTCATGTACATTCCTTGAATAAATACTTTGTGAACACCATAAGATTGTGATGTGATGTGTGTTTTTTGAGCTCTGTCTTTTACGTGCTTTCGAGTAGTTAATCGAGTGGTGTACTTTTTCTTTTCGAGTGCATCTTCAAGTTGAAGATAAGTGCTTTCGTTTCGTTTGTCTCACGAGGTGGTGAGTGAATTACTTTATTCTTTATCGTTAGTTATATTTTTCGAACGAGTTGGTCTTGTTCTTCGGTAAGCCTCGCCGTTGACATGGCGGCATTAGATAAGGGTGAAGCTCACGCCCTTATCTTGGAAGAGAAGCCATCTTCCTCCTCTTCTTCCAACCCAGCTGCTGACACAGCTTCGTTGGTCGCAGAGATCTCTAACTGCCTTACTGACGTCATGAGTTCCTCTGCCCTGCCTGCGCCTACGGCCTGCCTTCCCACTGAGGGTACTGCCGTTACAGGTCTACTCTCTGTCCCTGTCGCGGATGCTATGGAGGTGTCGGGTGACGTCGCTTCTACGGCCACCACTTCATCTCAACTGCCAGATTCCCCTATAACAGCTGGAGTTTCGCCCTCTACATCTAGTAAAAGTACTGTTCCTCCATCATATGCGACTGCCATGTCTAGTGGCTCTACGTCAATCCTATCGTCAGATACTCTCCTTCCCGATTCGTATCTTCATGTCGTGGGATCCACAGCAACGATAGATATTCCCGAAGACTCACCAGCCGGCCGTCAACTGCAATCAACGATGGACCTCGGCGTATGTTTTGATGCGCTGCCGGATACAAAGCTTCAGCTCTATAGCCGAGCTCTTAAATCTATTTTACCGGCGGATGCAATAGATTATGTTGCCCGAAAACCACGATCAGTGCTGGTTTACTTCAAGAAAAAGGAACATGCTGACCTTGTCTTGACAGCAGGACTGACCATTAATGATGTACATCTACTACCACAACCAGTCGCGCACCGCCCCGTGCAGGTGACTTTCTACCCTGTCCCGCCAGAGGTATCTGATACAATTCTTTGCACGTTACTCAGTAAGTTCGGCCGAGTAGTCGGTCCCATAACAACCCTCTCGGCGGCACCCAGAGACCCAGAAGACAAAGCCATTCGTGGCTTCCGTCGCACCGCTCGTGTGCTCTTTCCGTCTGATACTCATCTTCAGGCCTGTCCAACTGTCCTTCACGTGCGCTGTGGGCAACAGCGACGTCGTATCGAGATCATCACTTCTCAGCATTGCACCCTTTGTCAAAGTGAGAGTCATGTGCGAGCCAATTGCACTCGTGCTGTTTCCGTAACCGTGCCAAGTGCTGTGGCACCTTCTGTCCCTCCTGTTACTGCTGTGTCAACGTCTCCACACGAGTGGAAGGTTGCAGGACCCAGATCTTCCCGACGTCGGCCTGCAGACGTTGGTCGAGAAACGTCTTTGGCAGACTCACTTTCAGTTACAGATCGGAATTTTCCCACGCTTCCTACGGCACCCCCGCAGCGTATACTTTCTTCTCCTACAGATTTACCTGCTGATATGTCGTCGGTGTTTACCGTTGGCGCTGCAGATCCAGCAGCCGAAACCCTTTCCAGCACAGAAACTTCTATACCAACTGGTTCCTCCACGATTTTTGGCAAACGCAGTGTCTCCTCACGGAAGAAGTTGAAGAAGTCTAAAACGTCCTCATCCCAGCACTTGTTCACTAGGCGGTCTAATCGCCCGGTTACTCGCGCAATCTTCTCTCGACGTGGCATTTCGTCTTCTCAAGTACAAGCCTGGACTGAACCAGAGACGGAGGATGTTTCTCCCTCGTTAGAGGACTTCACTAATCTCCTTCAAGAGAATGCTTTCCCCGCTGAGCCGCTGCCTTACGTAGATCTTCTTGAATATTTAGTGAGTCCCACCAGCACGGCCACTGCCCGTGCTTTTTTACTAAAGTATGAAGCTGCCCTACCTCGGGTTCTCAGTCAACTTGATTCTCTTTTGCACACTCTTCGGCGGAACGTCGATGACATTCCGTGGGGTCTGGGTTTTATCCAGCGCCTACATGTTCTCGCTACTGCAAGTCAACACATCTTACATCCGCCGACGGACCTAAAAGTTCAAGGTCACGTCACTTAATTGTCGCGGTTTTGCGACACCACTTGCGAACGCCTTAGCCTATGAGGACCTTTCCCCACTGAGTGCGGACGTGCTACTTTTACAAGAGACGAACTGTCATCCTACCACTTTGTTTACCCGCTGGCGATCATGGAATTTTGCTTTCCACCACGCATTCAGCTGTTCATCATATGGTGGTATTGCCGTCGGGGTACGCTCGACTTTTCGCTCTACGATGACTCTCTTCTCTGTAAAAAATCTCTGTCGTGACCTCTTACAACAAGTCACGTTCACTATTCAAACGGAGAGGTTTCATATCTTTAACATCTACGTGCCAAACACCTCCACTTATGTGTCGGAGCTTTTTCTGTGCTTTCGCGGTGCTCTCTCTGGTATACCTGCCACCGACCGAGTTCTCGTTGGTGGCGACTTTAATTGTACTCTACACCCTCAACTTGATCGTTCCCCGCCTTCACGCGAACATCGTGCAGACCTTGTACAGCAGCTACAGTCCCTCGTTTTTGATTTCTCACTGATAGATGTCCATCGACACTTATATCCGACTACACCCTCCCATACATGGCGTGCATCTGGTGCAATAAACCCGGCCACGGCCAGACTTGACAGATTTTATACCACGCCCATACTTCTTCCAGCGATCTCTGCATCCTGTTGTCAGCCCACTGCGTCGTCCGACCATTGCGCCATCACTCTCACAGTGTTCCACACTCATGCACAGCACAGGACAACCCGGCCGTGGACATTTGATGCCGCTCTTTTGGATGACGCCGGTTTTTGCTCTTCAGTCCGCCATTTCCTCTCCGAATGGCGCACGCAACTGCAGTCTGCGCCGTGTGCCCTGACTTTCTGGCTGGAGGTAAAACATCGCCTCTTGCTTCATGTGCGAAATCAGGCTTTTACGATCACGACGCTACAGAGGATGCGTTTGGATCACATCCGTACGATGCTTTCCCTTATAAATATGGCTGACCCTCTTTTTGCTGTGTATAAGGCTGAACTGAATTCTCTCCTAGTCCCACTCGCGCAACAGGTCATTCGGCGGCTGAGATTACAGCATCTCGCGCCCGATGCCTGCACTTATGAGTTTCTTTCCAATCTTGAATCTAAGCGTCATGCCTCTGCTTCAATTCGCCATCTCCGCCTCTCTACTGGCGAGGTATCCTCTGACCCGGTTACTCTTTGCTCTGTTGCCCGCAGCTATTTTACAACGAAGTTTTGTGAGACTCCTCCTCCTTCCAGCACTGCCTTATCTGGTCTACACTCTGCTTTACCTCAAGTCCCCTCTTATTTTTCTGATTCTCTCCTCCGGCCTCCCACGCTAACAGAGATTTCCGAGACGTTTTCTTCTCTAAACTCCAAGGCTGCACCTGGCCCAGATGGACTCCCTTTCTGTTTCTACAAAGCTTTCCTCCCAGCCCTCCTTCCTTTTCTGCTTAGTGCTTTCTCCGCTGCTTTCCACCTATCCACCCTTCCGAGGAGTTTCACAATTGCCCATATAGTCCTCTTCCCAAAGAAGGGTGATCTCCTAGACTTGGGGAACTGGCGTCCCATCTCACTTCTGAATCTTGATTACAAGCTTTATTCTAAACTACTCTCGCGCCGTATTAATCCAATCCTCCCCCACATCCTGTCCTCTAACCAGACCTACACTGTCCCAGGGCGCTCCATCTCGCATAACATTCAACTTCTCAGTGACCTAATCCATCTCGCTCGATCTCGCTCTGAACCTCTTGCTCTGCTGTCTCTCGATCAACAATCCGCCTTTGATAATATTTCTCACGCTTACCTCTCGTCTACACTTTATAGTTTCGGGTTTCCACCTCCTTTTGTTTCTGTTCTCCTCTCCCTCTATCAGGACGCCACTTTCCACGTCAGGTTGCCCACCCTTTTCACAGCGCCAATTCCTTTCCGTCGCGGCGTCCGGCAAGGCTGCCCCTTGTCCGGACAGCTCTTTGCTCTTGCGATCGAACCTTTTCTCCGCTCCGTTCACAGATCCTTCTATGCTTCTCTGCCTCCAGTGGTCGCCAGCACTCGCCATCATATTGTCACCTATGTTGCCTATGCTGATGACGTGACTTTTTGTGTTCGACAAGATGCACAATTCTGCAAACTTCGCCACCTCTACGCTCGGTATGCCTCTTGTTCTAGTGCCACGCTAAACGAGTCAAAAAGCACTGGTTTGTGGTGTGGGTCGTGGGCTAGTCGAACCGACTCTCCATGGGGAGCCGAATGGTCCACATCCTCACAGCGTTTTCTAGGAGTGCACCTGGGCAAACCTCCTACAGCCTCGACGATAACGTGGAATGCACTGCACCCCCGCCTGCTGCGTACGGCTGCCAACTGGAGACAAGCACAGTTCTGCACTTCTCTGTACCAGCGTGCCCAGATCACTCGAACATATTTGTTATCCATGTGCACGTTCTCTTGGCTTGCGTCCAAACAACCTGTCTATCGTCTTCTTGCAATCACCCAGTGCCAAACCAATATCGTGTGGGCTGGTCATCATTGGGTTAACGCTTCACTTCTCAGCTTGTCTCCTCAGAATGGCGGTATTGGACTGCTTGACGTGCGGTTATACTATCAGGCATTCCGAGTGTCTGCATTTCTTCGCCTTCTTGCTTCACCTGTTCTGCCTGCGGAGACAACCCGGGACGTCACTGTCTCTCCGCGTAATCCCCACCTTACTTTTCTTTCCTATCTATTAATGGATCACTGCCCCTCCTTTCCAACTTACCTCCTGTCTATCGGGAGGCTATCACCTTGCTTCGCTCTTTCCCTCTGTCTCGCTCTCCACCAGCTACAACCTCCGAACTACTCTCAGAACCTCTATTTTTCTCCTCCGTCATTCATCCTCCACACCTCCCCTGTTTTGCTTTCCCCACCTGGCTCCGCGCCGGAGTAGTCACAGTCCGAGACCTTGTCACCCCTGATTTTCTCTGGCGCTCTTTCTCCGACTTTCCTCCTGCTATTCGTGCTCTACCCCATGCTCTTCAGGTTCACACCTCCTTACTCTCATCCCTTATTTCTCTCTTTCCCGATCTTGCTTCCCCCGCCGGTCTCGTTCCCGTTCTATCCGCGTCTCTCCCCCTCCCCTTTTTTCTTGTCGGCTCACGGCATAGATCTTCCGATTTTCTCCTTCTCCACATCCGCTCTTTACAGATTTCTCTCTCTCTCCCGCTCTTCTACGCCTACGCCTATCCCTGATATCCCGTCTTCCGCTCTCTCTGCCGTGTGGTCTGCCACCCTCTCTCCTCTATCTACACCCCCAGAGATCAACACCCACTGGTTCTTCTTACATAACCGTCTTCCCGTACCCTCAATCTTGCACCGGATGACCCTTCTTTCCTCCCCACTCTGCCCTTTCTGCGCCGGGGAGGCAGATGTGAGTCATGTCTATCAATATTGCACTATACTGCTACCAATGCTGAATCTTGCCTTTTCGATTGCGCAAAGATCCTGTACAACTGATCTTTCCTTCAGTGCTTACCGAACGCTGTTGCTCAACCTTGTGCCTCCAATCAGACTCCCTGTAGTCTGCACCTACATTTTTGTGCTAGTGAAACATGTTATATACGTCTATCATCAACAGTGTCGTACTCGGGAGGCGCCTCCTACGGTACTTCACGCAAGTGCCGCGTTGCTCAGTTTTTTTCGGGAATGTCTCCTTTCTCGATTACGCCTTGAGTACCACACCGCCGTTGCTCGACAAAATGAACCCAGCTTCTTCTCTACATGGTCCCCAGCGGCCCCATGGTTCGCTGGGACACCGACTTCATTGCATCTTACAGTTGGTGCTTGTATGACTATTTAACAGTTATCTCAGTGACTCTTTATCCGAACCTTCGTCACACCTGCTCATCAAGGTATGTCTTATCTCCACGAGATTCCTGAACATCTATTTCCATCTGAATGTCATGCTACTATAATGTCTCTTTGTTTCTACAGTCATCTGTACATATGCCATTTCTATGTCACAATTATCGGTCATTCTACTTTTGCTCGTCTCATGTACATGTACTTATCTTGTTTTCGTAACGGTGCCGTTGAATCTTCAAGTGAACCCAGCTTCTTCTCTCCATGGTCCCCAGATGCCTTGGGGTTGTTGGGACTCCACCTTCGCTGCACAGTACAGTTAGTGCTCATAAGACTATATTATAACATTTTACTCTGTGCTGCTCTACCTGAACCCTTGCCATATCTGCTCAACCTAGTGTGTACGATCTCCTCAAGATTTGTTTACATCTACGTGTCATGTATATATTGTAAATAGGTATCTACTGTCATCTGTAAATAGTGCATTCATGTGTCACTGTTTTTTTTTTTTGAGACGTTTTTCTCTTGCTCGTCTCATGTACATTCCTTGAATAAATACTTTGTGAACACCATGAGATTGTGATGTGATGTGTGTTTTTTGAGCTCTGTCTTTTACGTGCTTTCGAGTAGTTAATCGAGTGGTGTACTTTTTCTTTTCGAGTGCATCTTCAAGTTGAAGATAAGTGCTTTCGTTTCGTTTGTCTCACGAGGTGGTGAGTGAATTACTTTATTCTTTATCGTTAGTTATATTTTTCGAACGAGTTGGTCTTGTTCTTCGGTAAGCCTCGCCGTTGACATGGCGGCATTAGATAAGGGTGAAGCTCACGCCCTTATCTTGGAAGAGAAGCCATCTTCCTCCTCTTCTTCCAACCCAGCTGCTGACACAGCTTCGTTGGTCGCAGAGATCTCTAACTGCCTTACTGACGTCATGAGTTCCTCTGCCTTGCCTGCGCCTACAGCCTGCCTTCCCACTGAGGGTACTGCCGTTACAGGTCTACTCTCTGTCCCTGTCGCGGATGCTATGGAGGTGTCGGGTGACGTCGCTTCTACGGCCACCACTTCATCTCAACTGCCAGATTCCCCTATAACAGCTGGAGTTTCGCCCTCTACATCTAGTAAAAGTACTGTTCCTCCATCATATGCGACTGCCATGTCTAGTGGCTCTACGTCACTCCTATCGTCTGATACTCTCCTTCCCGATTCGTATCTTCATGTCGTGGGATCCACAGCAACGATAGATATTCCCGAAGACTCACCAGCCGGCCGTCAACTGCAATCAACGATGGACCTCGGCGTATGTTTTGATGCGCTGCCGGATACAAAGCTTCAGCTCTATAGCCGAGCTCTTAAATCCATTTTACCGGCGGATGCAATAGATTATGTTGCCCGAAAACCACGATCAGTGCTGGTTTACTTCAAGAAAAAGGAACATGCTGACCTTGTCTTGACAGCAGGACTGACCATTAATGATGTACATCTACTACCACAACCAGTCGCGCACCGCCCCGTGCAGGTGACTTTCTACCCTGTCCCGCCAGAGGTATCTGATACAATTCTTTGCACGTTACTCAGTAAGTTCGGCCGAGTAGTCGGTCCCATAACAACCCTCTCGGCGGCACCCAGTGACCCAGAAGACAAAGCCATTCGTGGCTTCCGTCGCACCGCTCGTGTGCTCTTTCCGTCTGATACTCATCTTCAGGCCTGTCCAACTGTCCTTCACGTGCGCTGTGGGCAACAGCGACGTCGTATCGAGATTCATCACTTCTCAGCATTGCACCCTTTGTCAAAGTGAGAGTCATGTGCGAGCCAATTGCACTCGTGCTGTTTCCATAACCGTGCCAAGTGCTGTGGCACCTTCTGTCCCTCCTGTTACTGCTGTGTCAACGTCTCCACACGAGTGGAAGGTTGCAGGACCCAGATCTTCCCGACGTCGGCCTGCAGACGTTGGTCGACAAACGTCTTTGGCAGACTCACTTTCAGTTACAGATCGGAATTTTCCCACGCTTCCTACGGCACCCCCGCAGCGTATACTTTCTGCTCCTACAGATTTACCTGCTGATATGTCGTCGGTGTTTACCGTTGGCGCTGCAGATCCAGCAGCCGAAACCCTTTCCAGCACAGAAACTTCTATACCAGCTGGTTCCTCCACGATTTTTGGCAAACGCAGTGTCTCCTCACGGAAGAAGTTGAAGAAGTCTAAAACGTCCTCATCCCAGCACTTGTTCACTAGGCGGTCTAATCGCCCGGTTACTCGCGCAATCTTCTCTCGACGTGGCATTTCGTCTTCTCAAGTACAAGCCTGGACTGAACCAGAGACGGAGGATGTTTCTCCCTCGTTAGAGGACTTCACTAATCTCCTTCAAGAGAATGCTTTCCCCGCTGAGCCGCTGCCTTACGTAGATCTTCTTGAATATTTAGTGAGTCCCACCAGCACGGCCACTGCCCGTGCTTTTTTACTAAAGTATGAAGCTGCCCTACCTCGGGTTCTCAGTCAACTTGATTCTCTTTTGCACACTCTTCGGCGGAACGTCGATGACATTCCGTGGGGTCTGGGTTTTATCCAGCGCCTACATGTTCTCGCTACTGCAAGTCAACACATCTTACATCCGCCGACGGACCTAAAAGTTCAAGGTCACGTCACTTAATTGTCGCGGTTTTGCGACACCACTTGCGAACGCCTTAGCCTATGAGGACCTTTCTCCACTGAGTGCGGACGTGCTACTTTTACAAGAGACGAACTGTCATCCTACAACTTTGTTTACCCGCTGGCGATCATGGAATTTTGCTTTCCACCACGCATTCAGCTGTTCATCATATGGTGGTATTGCCGTCGGGGTACGCTCGACTTTTCGCTCTACGATGACTCTCTTCTCTGTAAAAAATCTCTGTCGTGATCTCTTACAACAAGTCACGTTCACTATTCAAACGGAGAGGTTTCATATCTTTAACATCTACGTGCCAAACACCTCCACTTATGTGTCGGAGCTTTTTCTGTGCTTTCGCGGTGCTCTCTCTGGTATACCTGCCACCGACCGAGTTCTCGTTGGTGGCGACTTTAATTGTACTCTACACCCTCAACTTGATCGTTCCCCGCCTTCACGCGAACATCGTGCAGACCTTGTACAGCAGCTACAGTCCCTCGTTTTTGATTTCTCACTGATAGATGTCCATCGACACTTATATCCGACTACACCCTCCCATACCTGGCGTGCATCTGGTGCAATAAACCCGGCCACGGCCAGACTTGACAGATTTTATACCACGCCCATACTTCTTCCAGCGATCTCTGCATCCTGTTGCCAGCCCACTGCGTCGTCCGACCATTGCGCCATCACTCTCACAGTGTTCCACACTCATGCACAGCACAGGACAACCCGGCCGTGGACATTTGATGCCGCTCTTTTGGATGACGCCGGTTTTTGCTCTTCAGTCCGCCATTTCCTCTCCGAATGGCGCACGCAACTGCAGTCTGCGCCGTGTGCCCTGACTTTCTGGCTGGAGGTAAAACATCGCCTCTTGCTTCATGTGCGAAATCAGGCTTTTACGATCACGACGCTACAGAGGATGCGTTTGGATCACATCCGTACGATGCTTTCCCTTATAAATATGGCTGACCCTCTTTTTGCTGTGTATAAGGCTGAACTGAATTCTCTCCTAGTCCCACTCGCGCAACAGGTCATTCGGCGGCTGAGATTACAGCATCTCGCGCCCGATGCCTGCACTTATGAGTTTCTTTCCAATCTTGAATCTAAGCGTCATGCCTCTGCTTCAATTCGCCATCTCCGCCTCTCTACTGGCGAGGTATCCTCTGACCCAGTTACTCTTTGCTCTGTTGCCCGCAGCTATTTTACAACGAAGTTTTGTGAGACTCCTCCTCCTTCCAGCACTGCCTTATCTGGTCTACACTCTGCTTTACCTCAAGTCCCCTCTTATTTTTCTGATTCTCTCCTCCGGCCTCCCACGCTAACAGAGATTTCCAAGACGTTTTCTTCTCTAAACTCCAAGGCTGCACCTGGCCCAGATGGACTTCCTTTCTGTTTCTACAAAGCTTTCCTCCCAGCCCTCCTTCCTTTTCTGCTTAGTGCTTTCTCCGCTGCTTTCCACCTATCCACCCTTCCGAGGAGTTTCACAATTGCCCATATAGTCCTCTTCCCAAAGAAGGGTGATCTCCTAGACTTGGGGAACTGGCGTCCCATCTCACTTCTGAATCTTGATTACAAGCTTTATTCTAAACTACTCTCGCGCCGTATTAATCCAATCCTCCCCCACATCCTGTCCTCTAACCAGACCTACACTGTCCCAGGGCGCTCCATCTCGCATAACATTCAACTTCTCAGTGACCTAATCCATCTCGCTCGATCTCGCTCTGAACCTCTTGCTCTGCTGTCTCTCGATCAACAATCCGCCTTTGATAATATTTCTCACGCTTACCTCTCGTCTACACTTTATAGTTTCGGGTTTCCACCTCCTTTTGTTTCTGTTCTCCTCTCCCTCTATCAGGACGCCACTTTCCACGTCAGGTTGCCCACCCTTCTCACAGCGCCAATTCCTTTCCGTCGCGGCGTCCGGCAAGGCTGCCCCTTGTCCGGACAGCTCTTTGCTCTTGCGATCGAACCTTTTCTCCGCTCCGTTCACAGATCCTTCTATGCTTCTCTGCCTCCAGTGGTCGCCAGCACTCGCCATCATATTGTCACCTATGTTGCCTATGCTGATGACGTGACTTTTTGTGTTCGACAAGATGCACAATTCTGCAAACTTCGCCACCTCTACGCTCGGTATGCCTCTTGTTCTAGTGCCACGCTAAACGAGTCAAAAAGCACTGGCTTGTGGTGTGGGTCGTGGGCTAGTCGAACCGACTCTCCATGGGGAGCCGAATGGTCCACATCCTCACAGCGTTTTCTAGGAGTGCACCTGGGCAAACCTCCTACAGCCTCGACGATAACGTGGAATGCACTGCACCCCCGCCTGCTGCGTACGGCTGCCAACTGGAGACAAGCACAGTTCTGCACTTCTCTGTACCAGCGTGCCCAGATCACTCGAACATATTTGTTATCCATGTGCACGTTCTCTTGGCTTGCGTCCAAACAACCTGTCTATCGTCTTCTTGCAATCACCCAGTGCCAAACCAATATCGTGTGGGCTGGTCATCATTGGGTTAACGCTTCACTTCTCAGCTTGTCTCCTCAGAATGGCGGTATTGGACTGCTTGACGTGCGGTTATACTATCAGGCATTCCGAGTGTCTGCATTTCTTCGCCTTCTTGCTTCACCTGTTCTGCCTGCGGAGACAACCCGGGACGTCACTGTCTCCCCGCGTAATCCCCACCTTACTTTTCTTTCCTATCTATTAATGGATCACTGCCCCCTCCTTTCCAACTTACCTCCTGTCTATCGGGAGGCTATCACCTTGCTTCGCTCTTTCCCTCTGTCTCGCTCTCCACCAGCTACAACCTCCGAACTACTCTCAGAACCTCTATTTTTCTCCTCCGTCATTCATCCTCCGCACCTCCCCTGTTTTGCTTTCCCCACCTGGCTCCGCGCCGGAGTAGTCACAGTCCGAGACCTTGTCACCCCTGATTTTCTCTGGCGCTCCTTCTCCGACTTTCCTCCTGCTATTCGTGCTCTACCCCATGCTCTTCAGGTTCACACCTCCTTACTCTCATCCCTTATTTCTCTCTTTCCCGATCTTGCTTCCCCCGCCGGTCTCGTTCCCGTTCTATCCGCGTCTCTCCCCCTCCCCTTTTTCTTGTCCGCTCACGGCATAGATCTTCCGATTTTCTCCTTCTCCACATCCGCTCTTTACAGATTTCTCTCTCTCTCCCGCTCTTCTACGCCTACACCTATCCCTGATATCCCGTCTTCCGCTCTCTCTGCTGTGTGGTCTGCCACCCTCTCTCCTCTATCTACACCCCCAGAGATCAACACACACTGGTTCTTCTTACATAACCGTCTTCCCGTACCCTCAATCTTGCACCGGATGACCCTTCTTTCCTCCCCACTCTGCCCTTTCTGCGCCGGGGAGGCAGATGTGAGTCATGTCTATCAATATTGCACTATACTGCTACCAATGCTGAATCTTGCCTTTTCGATTGCGCAAAGATCCTGTACAACTGATCTTTCCTTCAGTGCTTACCGAACGCTGTTGCTCAACCTTGTGCCTCCAATCAGACTCCCTGTAGTCTGCACCTACATTTTTGTCCTAGTGAAACACGTTATATACGTCTATCATCAACAGTGTCGTGCTCGGGAGGTGCCTCCTACGGTACTTCACGCAAGTGCCGCGTTGCTCAGTTTTTTTCGGGAATGTCTCCTTTCTCGATTACGCCTTGAGTACCACACCGCCGTTGCTCGACAAAGTGAACCAAGCTTCTTCTCTACATGGTCCCCAGCGGCCCCATGGTTCGCTGGGACACCGACTTCATTGCATCTTACAGTTGGTGCTTGTATGACTATTTAACAGTTAACTCAGTGACTCTTTATCCGAACCTTCGTCACACCTGCTCATCAAGGTATGTCTTATCTCCACGAGATTCCTGAACATCTATTTCCATCTGAATGTCATGCAACTATAATGTCTCTTTGTTTCTACAGTCATCTGTACATATCCCATTTCTATGTCACAATTATCGGTCATTCTACTTTTGCTCGTCTCATGTACATGTACTTATCTTGTTTTCATAACGGTGCCGTTGCGTCTTCAAGTGAACCCAGCTTCTTCTCTCCATGGTCCCCAGAGGCCTTGGGGTTGTTGGGACTCCACCTTCGCTGCACAGTACAGTTTGTGCTCATAAGACTATATTATAACATTTTACTCTGTGCTGCTCTACCTGAACCCTTGCCATATCTACTCAACCTAGTGTGTACGATCTACTCAAGATTTGTTTACATCTCAATGTCATGTATATATTGTAAATAGGTTTCTACTGTCATCTGTAAATAGTGCATTCATGTGTCACTGTTTATTTTTGAGACGTTTTTCTCTTGCTCGTCTCATGTACATTCCTTGAATAAATACTTTGTGAACACCATGAGATTGTGATGTGATGTGTGTTTTTTGAGCTCTGTCTTTTACGTGATTTCGAGTAGTTAATCGAGTGGTGTACTTTTTCTTTTTGCGTGCATCTTCCAGTTGAAGATCAGTGCTTTCGTTTCGTTTGTCTCACGAGGTGGTGAGTGAATTACTTTATTCTTTATCGTTAGTTATATTTTTCGAACGAGTTGGTCTTGTTCTTCGGTAAGCCTCGCCGTTGACATGGCGGCATTAGATAAGGGTGAAGCTCACGCCCTTATCTTGGAAGAGAAGCCATCTTCCTCCTCTTCTTCCAACCCAGCTGCTGACACAGCTTCGTTGGTCGCAGAGATCTCTAACTGCCTTACTGACGTCATGAGTTCCTCTGCCTTGCCTGCGCCTACTGCCTGCCTTCCCACTGAGGGTACTGCCGTTACAGGTCTACTCTCTGTCCCTGTCGCGGATGCTATGGAGGTGTCGGGTGACGTCGCTTCTACGGCCACCACTTCATCTCAACTGTCAGATTCCCCTATAACAGCTGGAGTTTCGCCCTCTACATCTAGTAAAAGTACTGTTCCTCCATCATATGCGACTGCCATGTCTAGTGGCTCTACGTCACTCCTATCGTCAGATACTCTCCTTCCCGATTCGTATCTTCATGTCGTGGGATCCACAGCAACGATAGATATTCCCGAAGACTCACCAGCCGGCCGTCAACTGCAATCAACGATGGACCTCGGCGTATGTTTTGATGCGCTGCCGGATACAAAGCTTCAGCTCTATAGCCGAGCTCTTAAATCCATTTTACCGGCGGATGCAATAGATTATGTTGCCCGAAAACCACGATCAGTGCTGGTTTACTTCAAGAATAAGGAACATGCTGACCTTGTCTTGACAGCAGGACTGACCATTAATGATGTACATCTACTACCACAACCAGTCGCGCACCGCCCCGTGCAGGTGACTTTCTACCCTGTCCCGCCAGAGGTATCTGATACAATTCTTTGCACGTTACTCAGTAAGTTCGGCCGAGTAGTCGGTCCCATAACAACCCTCTCGGCGGCACCCAGAGACCCAGAAGACAAAGCCATTCGTGGCTTCCGTCGCACCGCTCGTGTGCTCTTTCCGTCTGATACTCATCTTCAGGCCTGTCCAACTGTCCTTCACGTGCGCTGTGGGCAACAGCGACGTCGTATCGAGATCATCACTTCTCAGCATTGCACCCTTTGTCAAAGTGAGAGTCATGTGCGAGCCAATTGCACTCGTGCTGTTTCCGTAACCGTGCCAAGTGCTGTGGCACCTTCTGTCCCTCCTGTTACTGCTGTGTCAACGTCTCCACACGAGTGGAAGGTTGCAGGACCCAGATCTTCCCGACGTCGGCCTGCAGACGTTGGTCGACAAACGTCTTTGGCAGACTCACTTTCAGTTACAGATCGGAATTTTCCCACGCTTCCTACGGCACCCCCGCAGCGTATACTTTCTGCTCCTACAGATTTACCTGCTGATATGTCGTCGGTGTTTACCGTTGGCGCTGCAGATCCAGCAGCCGAAACCCTTTCCAGCACAGAAACTTCTATACCAGCTGGTTCCTCCACGATTTTTGGCAAACGCAGTGTATCCTCACGGAAGAAGTTGAAGAAGTCTAAAACGTCCTCATCCCAGCACTTGTTCACTAGGCGGTCTAATCGCCCGGTTACTCGCGCAATCTTCTCTCGACGTGGCATTTCGTCTTCTCAAGTACAAGCCTGGACTGAACCAGAGACGGAGGATGTTTCTCCCTCGTTAGAGGACTTCACTAATCTCCTTCAAGAGAATGCTTTCCCCGCTGAGCCGCTGCCTTACGTAGATCTTCTTGAATATTTAGTGAGTCCCACCAGCACGGCCACTGCCCGTGCTTTTTTACTAAAGTATGAAGCTGCCCTACCTCGGGTTCTCAGTCAACTTGATTCTCTTTTGCACACTCTTCGGCGGAACGTCGATGACATTCCGTGGGGTCTGGGTTTTATCCAGCGCCTACATGTTCTCGCTACTGCAAGTCAACACATCTTACATCCGCCGACGGACCTAAAAGTTCAAGGTCACGTCACTTAATTGTCGCGGTTTTGCGACACCACTTGCGAACGCCTTAGCCTATGAGGACCTTTCTCCACTGAGTGCGGACGTGCTACTTTTACAAGAGACGAACTGTCATCCTACCACTTTGTTTACCCGCTGGCGATCATGGAATTTTGCTTTCCACCACGCATTCAGCTGTTCATCATATGGTGGTATTGCCGTCGGGGTACGCTCGACTTTTCGCTCTACGATGACTCTCTTCTCTGTAAAAAATCTCTGTCGTGATCTCTTACAACAAGTCACGTTCACTATTCAAACGGAGAGGTTTCATATCTTTAACATCTACGTGCCAAACACCTCCACTTATGTGTCGGAGCTTTTTCTGTGCTTTCGCGGTGCTCTCTCTGGTATACCTGCCACCGACCGAGTTCTCGTTGGTGGCGACTTTAATTGTACTCTACACCCTCAACTTGATCGTTCCCCGCCTTCACGCGAACATCGTGCAGACCTTGTACAGCAGCTACAGTCCCTCGTTTTTGATTTCTCACTGATAGATGTCCATCGACACTTATATCCGACTACACCCTCCCATACCTGGCGTGCATCTGGTGCAATAAACCCGGCCACGGCCAGACTTGACAGATTTTATACCACGCCCATACTTCTTCCAGCGATCTCTGCATCCTGTTGCCAGCCCACTGCGTCGTCCGACCATTGCGCCATCACTCTCACAGTGTTCCACACTCATGCACAGCACAGGACAACCCGGCCGTGGACATTTGATGCCGCTCTTTTGGATGACGCCGGTTTTTGCTCTTCAGTCCGCCATTTCCTCTCCGAATGGCGCACGCAACTGCAGTCTGCGCCGTGTGCCCTGACTTTCTGGCTGGAGGTAAAATATCGCCTCTTGCTTCATGTGCGAAATCAGGCTTTTACGATCACGACGCTACAGAGGATGCGTTTGGATCACATCCGTACGATGCTTTCCCTTATAAATATGGCTGACCCTCTTTTTGCTGTGTATAAGGCTGAACTGAATTCTCTCCTAGTCCCACTCGCGCAACAGGTCATTCGGCGGCTGAGATTACAGCATCTCGCGCCCGATGCCTGCACTTATGAGTTTCTTTCCAATCTTGAATCTAAGCGTCATGCCTCTGCTTCAATTCGCCATCTCCGCCTCTCTACTGGCGAGGTATCCTCTGACCCAGTTACTCTTTGCTCTGTTGCCCGCAGCTATTTTACAACCAAGTTTTGTGAGACTCCTCCTCCTTCCAGCACTGCCTTATCTGGTCTACACTCTGCTTTACCTCAAGTCCCCTCTTATTTTTCTGATTCTCTCCTCCGGCCTCCCACGCTAACAGAGATTTCCGAGACGTTTTCTTCTCTAAACTCCAAGGCTGCACCTGGCCCAGATGGACTTCCTTTCTGTTTCTACAAAGCTTTCCTCCCAGCCCTCCTTCCTTTTCTGCTTAGTGCTTTCTCCGCTGCTTTCCACCTATCCACCCTTCCGAGGAGTTTCACAATTGCCCATATAGTCCTCTTCCCAAAGAAGGGTGATCTCCTAGACTTGGGGAACTGGCGTCCCATCTCACTTCTGAATCTTGATTACAAGCTTTATTCTAAACTACTCTCGCGCCGTATTAATCCAATCCTCCCCCACATCCTGTCCTCTAACCAGACCTACACTGTCCCAGGGCGCTCCATCTCGCATAACATTCAACTTCTCAGTGACCTAATCCATCTCGCTCGATCTCGCTCTGAACCTCTTGCTCTGCTGTCTCTCGATCAACAATCCGCCTTTGATAATATTTCTCACGCTTACCTCTCGTCTACACTTTATAGTTTCGGGTTTCCACCTCCTTTTGTTTCTGTTCTCCTCTCCCTCTATCAGGACGCCACTTTCCACGTCAGGTTGCCCACCCTTCTCACAGCGCCAATTCCTTTCCGTCGCGGCGTCCGGCAAGGCTGCCCCTTGTCCGGACAGCTCTTTGCTCTTGCGATCGAACCTTTTCTCCGCTCCGTTCACAGATCCTTCTATGCTTCTCTGCCTCCAGTGGTCGCCAGCACTCGCCATCATATTGTCACCTATGTTGCCTATGCTGATGACGTGACTTTTTGTGTTCGACAAGATGCACAATTCTGCAAACTTCGCCACCTCTACGCTCGGTATGCCTCTTGTTCTAGTGCCACGCTAAACGAGTCAAAAAGCACTGGCTTGTGGTGTGGGTCGTGGGCTAGTCGAACCGACTCTCCATGGGGAGCCGAATGGTCCACATCCTCACAGCGTTTTCTAGGAGTGCACCTGGGCAAACCTCCTACAGCCTCGACGATAACGTGGAATGCACTGCACCCCCGCCTGCTGCGTACGGCTGCCAACTGGAGACAAGCACAGTTCTGCACTTCTCTGTACCAGCGTGCCCAGATCACTCGAACATATTTGTTATCCATGTGCACGTTCTCTTGGCTTGCGTCCAAACAACCTGTCTATCGTCTTCTTGCAATCACCCAGTGCCAAACCAATATCGTGTGGGCTGGTCATCATTGGGTTAACGCTTCACTTCTCAGCTTGTCTCCTCAGAATGGCGGTATTGGACTGCTTGACGTGCGGTTATACTATCAGGCATTCCGAGTGTCTGCATTTCTTCGCCTTCTTGCTTCACCTGTTCTGCCTGCGGAGACAACCCGGGACGTCACTGTCTCCCCGCGTAATCCCCACCTTACTTTTCTTTCCTATCTATTAATGGATCACTGCCCCCTCCTTTCCAACTTACCTCCTGTCTATCGGGAGGCTATCACCTTGCTTCGCTCTTTCCCTCTGTCTCGCTCTCCACCAGCTACAACCTCCGAACTACTCTCAGAACCTCTATTTTTCTCCTCCGTCATTCATCCTCCGCACCTCCCCTGTTTTGCTTTCCCCACCTGGCTCCGCGCCGGAGTAGTCACAGTCCGAGACCTTGTCACCCCTGATTTTCTCTGGCGCTCCTTCTCCGACTTTCCTCCTGCTATTCGTGCTCTACCCCATGCTCTTCAGGTTCACACCTCCTTACTCTCATCCCTTATTTCTCTCTTTCCCGATCTTGCTTCCCCCGCCGGTCTCGTTCCCGTTCTATCCGCGTCTCTCCCCCTCCCCTTTTTCTTGTCCGCTCACGGCATAGATCTTCCGATTTTCTCCTTCTCCACATCCGCTCTTTACAGATTTCTCTCTCTCTCCCGCTCTTCTACGCCTACACCTATCCCTGATATCCCGTCTTCCGCTCTCTCTGCTGTGTGGTCTGCCACCCTCTCTCCTCTATCTACACCCCCAGAGATCAACACACACTGGTTCTTCTTACATAACCGTCTTCCCGTACCCTCAATCTTGCACCGGATGACCCTTCTTTCCACCCCACTCTGCCCTTTCTGCGCCGGGGAGGCAGATGTGAGTCATGTCTATCAATATTGCACTATACTGCTACCAATGCTGAATCTTGCCTTTTCGATTGCGCAAAGATCCTGTACAACTGATCTTTCCTTCAGTGCTTACCGAACGCTGTTGCTCAACCTTGTGCCTCCAATCAGACTCCCTGTAGTCTGCACCTACATTTTTGTGCTAGTGAAGCACGTTATATACGTCTATCATCAACAGTGTCGTGCTCGGGAGGTGCCTCCTACGGTACCTCACGCAAGTGCCGCGTTGCTCAGTTTTTTTCGGGAATGTCTCCTTTCTCGATTACGCCTTGAGTACCACACCGCCGTTTCTCGACAAACTGAACCCAGCTTCTTCTCTACATGGTCCCCAGCGGCCCCATGGTTCGCTGGGACACCGACTTCATTGCATCTTACAGTTGGTGCTTGTATGACTATTTAACACTTAACTCAGTGACTCTTTATCCGAACCTTCGTCACACCTGCTCATCAAGGTATGTCTTATCTCCACGAGATTCCTGAACATCTATTTCCATCTGAATGTCATGCAACTATAATGTCTCTTTGTTTCTACAGTAATCTGTACATATCCCATTTCTATGTCACAATTATCGGTCATTCTACTTTTGCTCGTCTCATGTACATGTACTTATCTTGTTTTCATAACGGTGCCGTTGCGTCTTCAAGTGAACCCAGCTTCTTCTCTCCATGGTCCCCAGAGGCCTTGGGGTTGTTGGGACTCCACCTTCGCTGCACAGTACAGTTAGTGCTCATAAGACTATATTATAACATTTTACTCTGTGCTGCTCTACCTGAACCCTTGCCATATCTGCTCAACCTAGTGTGTACGATCTTCTCAAGATTTGTTTACATCTAAATGTCATGTATATATTGTAAATAGGTATCTACTGTCATCTGTAAATAGTGCATTCATGTGTCACTGTTTTTTTTTGAGACGTTTTTCTCTTGCTCGTCTCATGTACATTCCTTGAATAAATACTTTGTGAACACCATAAGATTGTGATGTGATGTGTGTTTTTTGAGCTCTGTCTTTTACGTGCTTTCGAGTAGTTAATCGAGTGGTGTACTTTTTCTTTTCGAGTGCATCTTCCAGTTGAAGATCAGTGCTTTCGTTTCGTTTGTCTCACGAGGTGGTGAGTGAATTACTTTATTCTTTATCGTTAGTTATATTTTTCGAACGAGTTGGTCTTGTTCTTCGGTAAGCCTCGCCGTTGACATGGCGGCATTAGATAAGGGTGAAGCTCACGCCCTTATCTTGGAAGAGAAGCCATCTTCCTCCTCTTCTTCCAACCCAGCTGCTGACACAGCTTCGTTGGTCGCAGAGATCTCTAACTGCCTTACTGACGTCATGAGTTCCTCTGCCTTGCCTGCGCCTACGGCCTGCCTTCCCACTGAGGGTACTGCCGTTACAGGTCTACTCTCTGTCCCTGTCGCGGATGCTATGGAGGTGTCGGGTGACGTCGCTTCTACGGCCACCACTTCATCTCAACTGCCAGATTCCCCTATAACAGCTGGAGTTTCGCCCTCTACATCTAGTAAAAGTACTGTTCCTCCATCATATGCGACTGCCATGTCTAGTGGCTCTACGTCACTCCTATCGTCTGATACTCTCCTTCCCGATTCGTATCTTCATGTCGTGGGATCCACAGCAACGATAGATATTCCCGAAGACTCACCAGCCGGCCGTCAACTGCAATCAACGATGGACCTCGGCGTATGTTTTGATGCGCTGCCGGATACAAAGCTTCAGCTCTATAGCCGAGCTCTTAAATCCATTTTACCGGCGGATGCAATAGATTATGTTGCCCGAAAACCACGATCAGTGCTGGTTTACTTCAAGAAAAAGGAACATGCTGACCTTGTCTTGACAGCAGGACTGACCATTAATGATGTACATCTACTACCACAACCAGTCGCGCACCGCCCCGTGCAGGTGACTTTCTACCCTGTCCCGCCAGAGGTATCTGATACAATTCTTTGCACGTTACTCAGTAAGTTCGGCCGAGTAGTCGGTCCCATAACAACCCTCTCGGCGGCACCCAGAGACCCAGAAGACAAAGCCATTCGTGGCTTCCGTCGCACCGCTCGTGTGCTCTTTCCGTCTGATACTCATCTTCAGGCCTGTCCAACTGTCCTTCACGTGCGCTGTGGGCAACAGCGACGTCGTATCGAGATCATCACTTCTCAGCATTGCACCCTTTGTCAAAGTGAGAGTCATGTGCGAGCCAATTGCACTCGTGCTGTTTCCGTAACCGTGCCAAGTGCTGTGGCACCTTCTGTCCCTCCTGTTACTGCTGTGTCAACGTCTCCACACGAGTGGAAGGTTGCAGGACCCAGATCTTCCCGACGTCGGCCTGCAGACGTTGGTCGACAAACGTCTTTGGCAGACTCACTTTCAGTTACAGATCGGAATTTTCCCACGCTTCCTACGGCACCCCCGCAGCGTATACTTTCTGCTCCTACAGATTTACCTGCTGATATGTCGTCGGTGTTTACCGTTGGCGCTGCAGATCCAGCAGCCGAAACCCTTTCCAGCACAGAAACTTCTATACCAGCTGGTTCCTCCACGATTTTTGGCAAACGCAGTGTCTCCTCACGGAAGAAGTTGAAGAAGTCTAAAACGTCCTCATCCCAGCACTTGTTCACTAGGCGGTCTAATCGCCCGGTTACTCGCGCAATCTTCTCTCGACGTGGCATTTCGTCTTCTCAAGTACAAGCCTGGACTGAACCAGAGACGGAGGATGTTTCTCCCTCGTTAGAGGACTTCACTAATCTCCTTCAAGAGAATGCTTTCCCCGCTGAGCCGCTGCCTTACGTAGATCTTCTTGAATATTTAGTGAGTCCCACCAGCACGGCCACTGCCCGTGCTTTTTTACTAAAGTATGAAGCTGCCCTACCTCGGGTTCTCAGTCAACTTGATTCTCTTTTGCACACTCTTCGGCGGAACGTCGATGACATTCCGTGGGGTCTGGGTTTTATCCAGCGCCTACATGTTCTCGCTACTGCAAGTCAACACATCTTACATCCGCCGACGGACCTAAAAGTTCAAGGTCACGTCACTTAATTGTCGCGGTTTTGCGACACCACTTGCGAACGCCTTAGCCTATGAGGACCTTTCTCCACTGAGTGCGGACGTGCTACTTTTACAAGAGACGAACTGTCATCCTACCAACTTTGTTTACTCGCTGGCGATCATGGAATTTTGCTTTCCACCACGCATTCAGCTGTTCATCATATGGTGGTATTGCCGTCGGGGTACGCTCGACTTTTCGCTCTACGATGACTCTCTTCTCTGTAAAAAATCTCTGTCGTGATCTCTTACAACAAGTCACGTTCACTATTCAAACGGAGAGGTTTCATATCTTTAACATCTACGTGCCAAACACCTCCACTTATGTGTCGGAGCTTTTTCTGTGCTTTCGCGGTGCTCTCTCTGGTATACCTGCCACCGACCGAGTTCTCGTTGGTGGCGACTTTAATTGTACTCTACACCCTCAACTTGATCGTTCCCCGCCTTCACGCGAACATCGTGCAGACCTTGTACAGCAGCTACAGTCCCTCGTTTTTGATTTCTCACTGATAGATGTCCATCGACACTTATATCCGACTACACCCTCCCATACCTGGCGTGCATCTGGTGCAATAAACCCGGCCACGGCCAGACTTGACAGGTTTTATACCACGCCCATACTTCTTCCAGCGATCTCTGCATCCTGTTGCCAGCCCACTGCGTCGTCCGACCATTGCGCCATCACTCTCACAGTGTTCCACACTCATGCACAGCACAGGACAACCCGGCCGTGGACATTTGATGCCGCTCTTTTGGATGACGCCGGTTTTTGCTCTTCAGTCCGCCATTTCCTCTCCGAATGGCGCACGCAACTGCAGTCTGCGCCGTGTGCCCTGACTTTCTGGCTGGAGGTAAAACATCGCCTCTTGCTTCATGTGCGAAATCAGGCTTTTACGATCACGACGCTACAGAGGATGCGGTTGGATCACATCCGTACGATGCTTTCCCTTATAAATATGGCTGACCCTCTTTTTGCTGTGTATAAGACTGAACTGAATTCTCTCCTAGTCCCACTCGCGCAACAGGTCATTCGGCGGCTGAGATTACAGCATCTCGCGCCCGATGCCTGCACTTATGAGTTTCTTTCCAATCTTGAATCTAAGCGTCATGCCTCTGCTTCAATTCTCCATCTCCGCCTCTCTACTGGCGAGGTATCCTCTGACCCAGTTACTCTTTGCTCTGTTGCCCGCAGCTATTTTACAACGAAGTTTTGTGAGACTCCTCCTCCTTCCAGCACTGCCTTATCTGGTCTACACTCTGCTTTACCTCAAGTCCCCTCTTATTTTTCTGATTCTCTCCTCCGGCCTCCCACGCTAACAGAGATTTCCGAGACGTTTTCTTCTCTAAACTCCAAGGCTGCACCTGGCCCAGATGGACTTCCTTTCTGTTTCTACAAAGCTTTCCTCCCAGCCCTCCTTCCTTTTCTGCTTAGTGCTTTCTCCGCTGCTTTCCACCTATCCACCCTTCCGAGGAGTTTCACAATTGCCCATATAGTCCTCTTCCCAAAGAAGGGTGATCTCCTAGACTTGGGGAACTGGCGTCCCATCTCACTTCTGAATCTTGATTACAAGCTTTATTCTAAACTACTCTCGCGCCGTATTAATCCAATCCTCCCCCACATCCTGTCCTCTAACCAGACCTACACTGTCCCAGGGCGCTCCATCTCGCATAACATTCAACTTCTCAGTGACCTAATCCATCTCGCTCGATCTCGCTCTGAACCTCTTGCTCTGCTGTCTCTCGATCAACAATCCGCCTTTGATAATATTTCTCACGCTTACCTCTCGTCTACACTTTATAGTTTCGGGTTTCCACCTCCTTTTGTTTCTGTTCTCCTCTCCCTCTATCAGGACGCCACTTTCCACGTCAGGTTGCCCACCCTTCTCACAGCGCCAATTCCTTTCCGTCGCGGCGTCCGGCAAGGCTGCCCCTTGTCCGGACAGCTCTTTGCTCTTGCGATCGAACCTTTTCTCCGCTCCGTTCACAGATCCTTCTATGCTTCTCTGCCTCCAGTGGTCGCCAGCACTCGCCATCATATTGTCACCTATGTTGCCTATGCTGATGACGTGACTTTTTGTGTTCGACAAGATGCACAATTCTGCAAACTTCGCCACCTCTACGCTCGGTATGCCTCTTGTTCTAGTGCCACGCTAAACGAGTCAAAAAGCACTGGCTTGTGGTGTGGGTCGTGGGCTAGTCGAACCGACTCTCCATGGGGAGCCGAATGGTCCACATCCTCACAGCGTTTTCTAGGAGTGCACCTGGGCAAACCTCCTACAGCCTCGACGATAACGTGGAATGCACTGCACCCCCGCCTGCTGCGTACGGCTGCCAACTGGAGACAAGCACAGTTCTGCACTTCTCTGTACCAGCGTGCCCAGATCACTCGAACATATTTGTTATCCATGTGCACGTTCTCTTGGCTTGCGTCCAAACAACCTGTCTATCGTCTTCTTGCAATCACCCAGTGCCAAACCAATATCGTGTGGGCTGGTCATCATTGGGTTAACGCTTCACTTCTCAGCTTGTCTCCTCAGAATGGCGGTATTGGACTGCTTGACGTGCGGTTATACTATCAGGCATTCCGAGTGTCTGCATTTCTTCGCCTTCTTGCTTCACCTGTTCTGCCTGCGGAGACAACCCGGGACGTCACTGTCTCCCCGCGTAATCCCCACCTTACTTTTCTTTCCTATCTATTAATGGATCACTGCCCCCTCCTTTCCAACTTACCTCCTGTCTATCGGGAGGCTATCACCTTGCTTCGCTCTTTCCCTCTGTCTCGCTCTCCACCAGCTACAACCTCCGAACTACTCTCAGAACCTCTATTTTTCTCCTCCGTCATTCATCCTCCGCACCTCCCCTGTTTTGCTTTCCCCACCTGGCTCCGCGCCGGAGTAGTCACAGTCCGAGACCTTGTCACCCCTGATTTTCTCTGGCGCTCCTTCTCCGACTTTCCTCCTGCTATTCGTGCTCTACCCCATGCTCTTCAGGTTCACACCTCCTTACTCTCATCCCTTATTTCTCTCTTTCCCGATCTTGCTTCCCCCGCCGGTCTCGTTCCCGTTCTATCCGCGTCTCTCCCCTCCCCTTTTTCTTGTCCGCTCACGGCATAGATCTTCCGATTTTCTCCTTCTCCACATCCGCTCTTTACAGATTTCTCTCTCTCTCCCGCTCTTCTACGCCTACACCTATCCCTGATATCCCGTCTTCCGCTCTCTCTGCTGTGTGGTCTGCTACCCTCTCTCCTCTATCTACACCCCCAGAGATCAACACACACTGGTTCTTCTTACATAACCGTCTTCCCGTACCCTCAATCTTGCACCGGATGACCCTTCTTTCCACCCCACTCTGCCCTTTCTGCGCCGGGGAGGCAGATGTGAGTCATGTCTATCAATATTGCACTATACTGCTACCAATGCTGAATCTTGCCTTTTCGATTGCGCAAAGATCCTGTACAACTGATCTTTCCTTCAGTGCTTACCGAACGCTGTTGCTCAACCTTGTGCCTCCAATCAGACTCCCTGTAGTCTGCACCTACATTTTTGTGCTAGTGAAGCACGTTATATACGTCTATCATCAACAGTGTCGTGCTCGGGAGGTGCCTCCTACGGTACCTCACGCAAGTGCCGCGTTGCTCAGTTTTTTTCGGGAATGTCTCCTTTCTCGATTACGCCTTGAGTACCACACCGCCGTTTCTCGACAAACTGAACCCAGCTTCTTCTCTACATGGTCCCCAGCGGCCCCATGGTTCGCTGGGACACCGACTTCATTGCATCTTACAGTTGGTGCTTGTATGACTATTTAACACTTAACTCAGTGACTCTTTATCCGAACCTTCGTCACACCTGCTCATCAAGGTATGTCTTATCTCCACGAGATTCCTGAACATCTATTTCCATCTGAATGTCATGCAACTATAATGTCTCTTTGTTTCTACAGTAATCTGTACATATCCCATTTCTATGTCACAATTATCGGTCATTCTACTTTTGCTCGTCTCATGTACATGTACTTATCTTGTTTTCATAACGGTGCCGTTGCGTCTTCAAGTGAACCCAGCTTCTTCTCTCCATGGTCCCCAGAGGCCTTGGGGTTGTTGGGACTCCACCTTCGCTGCACAGTACAGTTAGTGCTCATAAGACTATATTATAACATTTTACTCTGTGCTGCTCTACCTGAACTCTTGCCATTTCTGCTCAACCTAGTGTGTACGATCTTCTCAAGATTTGTTTACATCTAAATGTCATGTATATATTGTACATAGGTATCTACTGTCATCTGTAAATAGTGCATTTATGTGTCACTGTTTTTTTTTAGACGTTTTTCTCTTGCTCGTCTCATGTACATTCCTTGAATAAATACTGTGTGAACACCATAAGATTGTGATGTGATGTGCGTTTTTTAAGCTCTGTCTTTTACGTGCTTTCGAGTAGTTAATCGAGTGGTGTACTTTTTCTTTTCGAGTGCATCTTCAAGTTGAAGATAAGTGCTTTCGTTTCGTTTGTCTCACGAGGTGGTGAGTGAATTACTTTATTCTTTATCGTTAGTTATATTTTTCGAACGAGTTGGTCTTGTTCTTCGGTAAGCCTCGCCGTTGACATGGCGGCATTAGATAAGGGTGAAGCTCACGCCCTTATCTTGGAAGAGAAGCCATCTTCCTCCTCTTCTTCCAACCCAGCTGCTGACACAGCTTCGTTGGTCGCAGAGATCTCTAACTGCCTTACTGACGTCATGAGTTCCTCTGCCTTGCCTGCGCCTACGGCCTGCCTTCCCACTGAGGGTACTACCGTTACAGGTCTACTCTCTGTCCCTGTCGCGGATGCTATGGAGGTGTCGGGTGACGTCGCTTCTACGGCCACTACTTCATCTCAACTGCCAGATTCCCCTATAACAGCTGGAGTTTCGCCCTCTACATCTAGTAAAAGTACTGTTCCTCCATCATATGCGACTGCCATGTCTAGTGGCTCTACGTCACTCCTATCGTCTGATACTCTCCTTCCCGATTCGTATCTTCATGTCGTGGGATCCACAGCAACGATAGATATTCCCGAAGACTCACCAGCCGGCCGTCAACTGCAATCAACGATGGACCTCGGCGTATGTTTTGATGCGCTGCCGGATACAAAGCTTCAGCTCTATAGCCGAGCTCTTAAATCCATTTTACCGGCGGATGCAATAGATTATGTTGCCCGAAAACCACGATCAGTGCTGGTTTACTTCATGAAAAAGGAACATGCTGACCTTGTCTTGACAGCAGGACTGACCATTAATGATGTACATCTACTACCACAACCAGTCGCGCACCGCCCCGTGCAGGTGACTTTCTACCCTGTCCCGCCAGAGGTATCTGATACAATTCTTTGCACGTTACTCAGTAAGTTCGGCCGAGTAGTCGGTCCCATAACAACCCTCTCGGCGGCACCCAGAGACCCAGAAGACAAAGCCATTCGTGGCTTCCGTCGCACCGCTCGTGTGCTCTTTCCGTCTGATACTCATCTTCAGGCCTGTCCAACTGTCCTTCACGTGCGCTGTGGGCAACAGCGACGTCGTATCGAGATCATCACTTCTCAGCATTGCACCCTTTGTCAAAGTGAGAGTCATGTGCGAGCCAATTGCACTCGTGCTGTTTCCGTAACCGTGCCAAGTGCTGTGGCACCTTCTGTCCCTCCTGTTACTGCTGTGTCAACGTCTCCACACGAGTGGAAGGTTGCAGGACCCAAATCTTCCCGACGTCGGCCTGCAGACGTTGGTCGACAAACGTCTTTGGCAGACTCACTTTCAGTTACAGATCGGAATTTTCCCACGCTTCCTACGGCACCCCCGCAGCGTATACTTTCTGCTCCTACAGATTTACCTGCTGATATGTCGTCGGTGTTTACCGTTGGCGCTGCAGATCCAGCAGCCGAAACCCTTTCCAGCACAGAAACTTCTATACCAGCTGGTTCCTCCACGATTTTTGGCAAACGCAGTGTCTCCTCACGGAAGAAGTTGAAGAAGTCTAAAACGTCCTCAACCCAGCACTTGTTCACTAGGCGGTCTAATCGCCCGGTTACTCGCGCAATCTTCTCTCGACGTGGCATTTCGTCTTCTCAAGTACAAGCCTGGACTGAACCAGAGACGGAGGATGTTTTCTCCCTCGTTAGAGGACTTCACTAATCTCCTTCAAGAGAATGCTTTCCCCGCTGAGCCGCTGCCTTACGTAGATCTTCTTGAATATTTAGTGAGTCCCACCAGCACGGCCACTGCCCGTGCTTTTTTACTAAAGTATGAAGCTGCCCTACCTCGGGTTCTCAGTCAACTTGATTCTCTTTTGCACACTCTTCGGCGGAACGTCGATGACATTCCGTGGGGTCTGGGTTTTATCCAGCGCCTACATGTTCTCGCTACTGCAAGTCAACACATCTTACATCCGCCGACGGACCTAAAAGTTCAAGGTCACGTCACTTAATTGTCGCGGTTTTGCGACACCACTTGCGAACGCCTTAGCCTATGAGGACCTTTCCCCACTGAGTGCGGACGTGCTACTTTTACAAGAGACGAACTGTCACCCTACAACTTTGTTTACTCGCTGGCGATCATGGAATTTTGCTTTCCACCACGCATTCAGCTGTTCATCATATGGTGGTATTGCCGTCGGGGTACGCTCGACTTTTCGCTCTACGATGACTCTCTTCTCTGTAAAAAATCTCTGTCGTGATCTCTTACAACAAGTCACGTTCACTATTCAAACGGAGAGGTTTCATATCTTTAACATCTACGTGCCAAACACCTCCACTTATGTGTCGGAGCTTTTTCTGTGCTTTCGCGGTGCTCTCTCTGGTATACCTGCCACCGACCGAGTTCTCGTTGGTGGCGACTTTAATTGTACTCTACACCCTCAACTTGATCGTTCCCCGCCTCCACGCGAACATCGTGCAGACCTTGTACAGCAGCTACAGTCCCTCGTTTTTGATTTCTCACTGATAGATGTCCATCGACACTTATATCCGACTACACCCTCCCATACCTGGCGTGCATCTGGTGCAATAAACCCGGCCACGGCCAGACTTGACAGGTTTTATACCACGCCCATACTTCTTCCAGCGATCTCTGCATCCTGTTGCCAGCCCACTGCGTCGTCCGACCATTGCGCCATCACTCTCACAGTGTTCCACACTCATGCACAGCACAGGACAACCCGGCCGTGGACATTTGATGCCGCTCTTTTGGATGACGCCGGTTTTTGCTCTTCAGTCCGCCATTTCCTCTCCGAATGGCGCACGCAACTGCAGTCTGCGCCGTGTGCCCTGACTTTCTGGCTGGAGGTAAAACATCGCCTCTTGCTTCATGTGCGAAATCAGGCTTTTACGATCACGACGCTACAGAGGATGCGGTTGGATCACATCCGTACGATGCTTTCCCTTATAAATATGGCTGACCCTCTTTTTGCTGTGTATAAGACTGAACTGAATTCTCTCCTAGTCCCACTCGCGCAACAGGTCATTCGGCGGCTGAGATTACAGCATCTCGCGCCCGATGCCTGCACTTATGAGTTTCTTTCCAATCTTGAATCTAAGCGTCATGCCTCTGCTTCAATTCTCCATCTCCGCCTCTCTACTGGCGAGGTATCCTCTGACCCAGTTACTCTTTGCTCTGTTGCCCGCAGCTATTTTACAACGAAGTTTTGTGAGACTCCTCCTCCTTCCAGCACTGCCTTATCTGGTCTACACTCTGCTTTACCTCAAGTCCCCTCTTATTTTTCTGATTCTCTCCTCCGGCCTCCCACGCTAACAGAGATTTCCGAGACGTTTTCTTCTCTAAACTCCAAGGCTGCACCTGGCCCAGATGGACTTCCTTTCTGTTTCTACAAAGCTTTCCTCCCAGCCCTCCTTCCTTTTCTGCTTAGTGCTTTCTCCGCTGCTTTCCACCTATCCACCCTTCCGAGGAGTTTCACAATTGCCCATATAGTCCTCTTCCCAAAGAAGGGTGATCTCCTAGACTTGGGGAACTGGCGTCCCATCTCACTTCTGAATCTTGATTACAAGCTTTATTCTAAACTACTCTCGCGCCGTATTAATCCAATCCTCCCCCACATCCTGTCCTCTAACCAGACCTACACTGTCCCAGGGCGCTCCATCTCGCATAACATTCAACTTCTCAGTGACCTAATCCATCTCGCTCGATCTCGCTCTGAACCTCTTGCTCTGCTGTCTCTCGATCAACAATCCGCCTTTGATAATATTTCTCACGCTTACCTCTCGTCTACACTTTATAGTTTCGGGTTTCCACCTCCTTTTGTTTCTGTTCTCCTCTCCCTCTATCAGGACGCCACTTTCCACGTCAGGTTGCCCACCCTTCTCACAGCGCCAATTCCTTTCCGTCGCGGCGTCCGGCAAGGCTGCCCCTTGTCCGGACAGCTCTTTGCTCTTGCGATCGAACCTTTTCTCCGCTCCGTTCACAGATCCTTCTATGCTTCTCTGCCTCCAGTGGTCGCCAGCACTCGCCATCATATTGTCACCTATGTTGCCTATGCTGATGACGTGACTTTTTGTGTTCGACAAGATGCACAATTCTGCAAACTTCGCCACCTCTACGCTCGGTATGCCTCTTGTTCTAGTGCCACGCTAAACGAGTCAAAAAGCACTGGCTTGTGGTGTGGGTCGTGGGCTAGTCGAACCGACTCTCCATGGGGAGCCGAATGGTCCACATCCTCACAGCGTTTTCTAGGAGTGCACCTGGGCAAACCTCCTACAGCCTCGACGATAACGTGGAATGCACTGCACCCCCGCCTGCTGCGTACGGCTGCCAACTGGAGACAAGCACAGTTCTGCACTTCTCTGTACCAGCGTGCCCAGATCACTCGAACATATTTGTTATCCATGTGCACGTTCTCTTGGCTTGCGTCCAAACAACCTGTCTATCGTCTTCTTGCAATCACCCAGTGCCAAACCAATATCGTGTGGGCTGGTCATCATTGGGTTAACGCTTCACTTCTCAGCTTGTCTCCTCAGAATGGCGGTATTGGACTGCTTGACGTGCGGTTATACTATCAGGCATTCCGAGTGTCTGCATTTCTTCGCCTTCTTGCTTCACCTGTTCTGCCTGCGGAGACAACCCGGGACGTCACTGTCTCCCCGCGTAATCCCCACCTTACTTTTCTTTCCTATCTATTAATGGATCACTGCCCCCTCCTTTCCAACTTACCTCCTGTCTATCGGGAGGCTATCACCTTGCTTCGCTCTTTCCCTCTGTCTCGCTCTCCACCAGCTACAACCTCCGAACTACTCTCAGAACCTCTATTTTTCTCCTCCGTCATTCATCCTCCGCACCTCCCCTGTTTTGCTTTCCCCACCTGGCTCCGCGCCGGAGTAGTCACAGTCCGAGACCTTGTCACCCCTGATTTTCTCTGGCGCTCCTTCTCCGACTTTCCTCCTGCTATTCGTGCTCTACCCCATGCTCTTCAGGTTCACACCTCCTTACTCTCATCCCTTATTTCTCTCTTTCCCGATCTTGCTTCCCCCGCCGGTCTCGTTCCCGTTCTATCCGCGTCTCTCCCCCTCCCCTTTTTCTTGTCCGCTCACGGCATAGATCTTCCGATTTTCTCCTTCTCCACATCCGCTCTTTACAGATTTCTCTCTCTCTCCCGCTCTTCTACGCCTACACCTATCCCTGATATCCCGTCTTCCGCTCTCTCTGCTGTGTGGTCTGCTACCCTCTCTCCTCTATCTACACCCCCAGAGATCAACACACACTGGTTCTTCTTACATAACCGTCTTCCCGTACCCTCAATCTTGCACCGGATGACCCTTCTTTCCACCCCACTCTGCCCTTTCTGCGCCGGGGAGGCAGATGTGAGTCATGTCTATCAATATTGCACTATACTGCTACCAATGCTGAATCTTGCCTTTTCGATTGCGCAAAGATCCTGTACAACTGATCTTTCCTTCAGTGCTTACCGAACGCTGTTGCTCAACCTTGTGCCTCCAATCAGACTCCCTGTAGTCTGCACCTACATTTTTGTGCTAGTGAAGCACGTTATATACGTCTATCATCAACAGTGTCGTGCTCGGGAGGTGCCTCCTACGGTACCTCACGCAAGTGCCGCGTTGCTCAGTTTTTTTCGGGAATGTCTCCTTTCTCGATTACGCCTTGAGTACCACACCGCCGTTTCTCGACAAACTGAACCCAGCTTCTTCTCTACATGGTCCCCAGCGGCCCCATGGTTCGCTGGGACACCGACTTCATTGCATCTTACAGTTGGTGCTTGTATGACTATTTAACACTTAACTCAGTGACTCTTTATCCGAACCTTCGTCACACCTGCTCATCAAGGTATGTCTTATCTCCACGAGATTCCTGAACATCTATTTCCATCTGAATGTCATGCAACTATAATGTCTCTTTGTTTCTACAGTAATCTGTACATATCCCATTTCTATGTCACAATTATCGGTCATTCTACTTTTGCTCGTCTCATGTACATGTACTTATCTTGTTTTCATAACGGTGCCGTTGCGTCTTCAAGTGAACCCAGCTTCTTCTCTCCATGGTCCCCAGAGGCCTTGGGGTTGTTGGGACTCCACCTTCGCTGCACAGTACAGTTAGTGCTCATAAGACTATATTATAACATTTTACTCTGTGCTGCTCTACCTGAACTCTTGCCATTTCTGCTCAACCTAGTGTGTAGATCTTCTCAAGATTTGTTTACATCTAAATGTCATGTATATATTGTACATAGGTATCTACTGTCATCTGTAAATAGTGCATTTATGTGTCACTGTTTTTTTTTAGACGTTTTTCTCTTGCTCGTCTCATGTACATTCCTTGAATAAATACTGTGTGAACACCATAAGATTGTGATGTGATGTGCGTTTTTTAAGCTCTGTCTTTTACGTGCTTTCGAGTAGTTAATCGAGTGGTGTACTTTTTCTTTTCGAGTGCATCTTCAAGTTGAAGATAAGTGCTTTCGTTTCGTTTGTCTCACGAGGTGGTGAGTGAATTACTTTATTCTTTATCGTTAGTTATATTTTTCGAACGAGTTGGTCTTGTTCTTCGGTAAGCCTCGCCGTTGACATGGCGGCATTAGATAAGGGTGAAGCTCACGCCCTTATCTTGGAAGAGAAGCCATCTTCCTCCTCTTCTTCCAACCCAGCTGCTGACACAGCTTCGTTGGTCGCAGAGATCTCTAACTGCCTTACTGACGTCATGAGTTCCTCTGCCTTGCCTGCGCCTACGGCCTGCCTTCCCACTGAGGGTACTACCGTTACAGGTCTACTCTCTGTCCCTGTCGCGGATGCTATGGAGGTGTCGGGTGACGTCGCTTCTACGGCCACTACTTCATCTCAACTGCCAGATTCCCCTATAACAGCTGGAGTTTCGCCCTCTACATCTAGTAAAAGTACTGTTCCTCCATCATATGCGACTGCCATGTCTAGTGGCTCTACGTCACTCCTATCGTCTGATAATCTCCTTCCCGATTCGTATCTTCATGTCGTGGGATCCACAGCAACGATAGATATTCCCGAAGACTCACCAGCCGGCCGTCAACTGCAATCAACGATGGACCTCGGCGTATGTTTTGATGCGCTGCCGGATACAAAGCTTCAGCTCTATAGCCGAGCTCTTAAATCCATTTTACCGGCGGATGCAATAGATTATGTTGCCCGAAAACCACGATCAGTGCTGGTTTACTTCATGAAAAAGGAACATGCTGACCTTGTCTTGACAGCAGGACTGACCATTAATGATGTACATCTACTACCACAACCAGTCGCGCACCGCCCCGTGCAGGTGACTTTCTACCCTGTCCCGCCAGAGGTATCTGATACAATTCTTTGCACGTTACTCAGTAAGTTCGGCCGAGTAGTCGGTCCCATAACAACCCTCTCGGCGGCACCCAGAGACCCAGAAGACAAAGCCATTCGTGGCTTCCGTCGCACCGCTCGTGTGCTCTTTCCGTCTGATACTCATCTTCAGGCCTGTCCAACTGTCCTTCACGTGCGCTGTGGGCAACAGCGACGTCGTATCGAGATCATCACTTCTCAGCATTGCACCCTTTGTCAAAGTGAGAGTCATGTGCGAGCCAATTGCACTCGTGCTGTTTCCGTAACCGTGCCAAGTGCTGTGGCACCTTCTGTCCCTCCTGTTACTGCTGTGTCAACGTCTCCACACGAGTGGAAGGTTGCAGGACCCAAATCTTCCCGACGTCGGCCTGCAGACGTTGGTCGACAAACGTCTTTGGCAGACTCACTTTCAGTTACAGATCGGAATTTTCCCACGCTTCCTACGGCACCCCCGCAGCGTATACTTTCTGCTCCTACAGATTTACCTGCTGATATGTCGTCGGTGTTTACCGTTGGCGCTGCAGATCCAGCAGCCGAAACCCTTTCCAGCACAGAAACTTCTATACCAGCTGGTTCCTCCACGATTTTTGGCAAACGCAGTGTCTCCTCACGGAAGAAGTTGAAGAAGTCTAAAACGTCCTCATCCCAGCACTTGTTCACTAGGCGGTCTAATCGCCCGGTTACTCGCGCAATCTTCTCTCGACGTGGCATTTCGTCTTCTCAAGTACAAGCCTGGACTGAACCAGAGACGGAGGATGTTTTCTCCCTCGTTAGAGGACTTCACTAATCTCCTTCAAGAGAATGCTTTCCCCGCTGAGCCGCTGCCTTACGTAGATCTTCTTGAATATTTAGTGAGTCCCACCAGCACGGCCACTGCCCGTGCTTTTTTACTAAAGTATGAAGCTGCCCTACCTCGGGTTCTCAGTCAACTTGATTCTCTTTTGCACACTCTTCGGCGGAACGTCGATGACATTCCGTGGGGTCTGGGTTTTATCCAGCGCCTACATGTTCTCGCTACTGCAAGTCAACACATCTTACATCCGCCGACGGACCTAAAAGTTCAAGGTCACGTCACTTAATTGTCGCGGTTTTGCGACACCACTTGCGAACGCCTTAGCCTATGAGGACCTTTCCCCACTGAGTGCGGACGTGCTACTTTTACAAGAGACGAACTGTCACCCTACAACTTTGTTTACTCGCTGGCGATCATGGAATTTTGCTTTCCACCACGCATTCAGCTGTTCATCATATGGTGGTATTGCCGTCGGGGTACGCTCGACTTTTCGCTCTACGATGACTCTCTTCTCTGTAAAAAATCTCTGTCGTGATCTCTTACAACAAGTCACGTTCACTATTCAAACGGAGAGGTTTCATATCTTTAACATCTACGTGCCAAACACCTCCACTTATGTGTCGGAGCTTTTTCTGTGCTTTCGCGGTGCTCTCTCTGGTATACCTGCCACCGACCGAGTTCTCGTTGGTGGCGACTTTAATTGTACTCTACACCCTCAACTTGATCGTTCCCCGCCTTCACGCGAACATCGTGCAGACCTTGTACAGCAGCTACAGTCCCTCGTTTTTGATTTCTCACTGATAGATGTCCATCGACACTTATATCCGACTACACCCTCCCATACCTGGCGTGCATCTGGTGCAATAAACCCGGCCACGGCCAGACTTGACAGGTTTTATACCACGCCCATACTTCTTCCAGCGATCTCTGCATCCTGTTGCCAGCCCACTGCGTCGTCCGACCATTGCGCCATCACTCTCACAGTGTTCCACACTCATGCACAGCACAGGACAACCCGGCCGTGGACATTTGATGCCGCTCTTTTGGATGACGCCGGTTTTTGCTCTTCAGTCCGCCATTTCCTCTCCGAATGGCGCACGCAACTGCAGTCTGCGCCGTGTGCCCTGACTTTCTGGCTGGAGGTAAAACATCGCCTCTTGCTTCATGTGCGAAATCAGGCTTTTACGATCACGACGCTACAGAGGATGCGGTTGGATCCCATCCGTACGATGCTTTCCCTTATAAATATGGCTGACCCTCTTTTTGCTGTGTATAAGACTGAACTGAATTCTCTCCTAGTCCCACTCGCGCAACAGGTCATTCGGCGGCTGAGATTACAGCATCTCGCGCCCGATGCCTGCACTTATGAGTTTCTTTCCAATCTTGAATCTAAGCGTCATGCCTCTGCTTCAATTCTCCATCTCCGCCTCTCTACTGGCGAGGTATCCTCTGACCCAGTTACTCTTTGCTCTGTTGCCCGCAGCTATTTTACAACGAAGTTTTGTGAGACTCCTCCTCCTTCCAGCACTGCCTTATCTGGTCTACACTCTGCTTTACCTCAAGTCCCCTCTTATTTTTCTGATTCTCTCCTCCGGCCTCCCACGCTAACAGAGATTTCCGAGACGTTTTCTTCTCTAAACTCCAAGGCTGCACCTGGCCCAGATGGACTTCCTTTCTGTTTCTACAAAGCTTTCCTCCAAGCCCTCCTTCCTTTTCTGCTTAGTGCTTTCTCCGCTGCTTTCCACCTATCCACCCTTCCGAGGAGTTGCACAACTGCCCATATAGTCCTCTTCCCAAAGAAGGGTGATCTCCTAGACTTGGGGAACTGGCGTCCCATCTCACTTCTGAATCTTGATTACAAGCTTTATTCTAAACTACTCTCGCGCCGTATTAATCCAATCCTCCCCCACATCCTGTCCTCTAACCAGACCTACACTGTCCCAGGGCGCTCCATCTCGCATAACATTCAACTTCTCAGTGACCTAATCCATCTCGCTCGATCTCGCTCTGAACCTCTTGCTCTGCTGTCTCTCGATCAACAATCCGCCTTTGATAATATTTCTCACGCTTACCTCTCGTCTACACTTTATAGTTTCGGGTTTCCACCTCCTTTTGTTTCTGTTCTCCTCTCCCTCTATCAGGACGCCACTTTCCACGTCAGGTTGCCCACCCTTCTCACAGCGCCAATTCCTTTCCGTCGCGGCGTCCGGCAAGGCTGCCCCTTGTCCGGACAGCTCTTTGCTCTTGCGATCGAACCTTTTCTCCGCTCCGTTCACAGATCCTTCTATGCTTCTCTGCCTCCAGTGGTCGCCAGCACTCGCCATCATAGTGTCACCTATGTTGCCTATGCTGATGACGTGACTTTTTGTGTTCGACAAGATGCACAATTCTGCAAACTTCGCCACCTCTACGCTCGGTATGCCTCTTGTTCTAGTGCCACGCTAAACGAGTCAAAAAGCACTGGCTTGTGGTGTGGGTCGTGGGCTAGTCGAACCGACTCTCCATGGGGAGCCGAATGGTCCACATCCTCACAGCGTTTTCTAGGAGTGCACCTGGGCAAACCTCCTACAGCCTCGACGATAACGTGGAATGCACTGCACCCCCGCCTGCTGCGTACGGCTGCCAATTGGAGACAAGCACAGTTCTGCACTTCTCTGTACCAGCGTGCCCAGATCACTCGAACATATTTGTTATCCATGTGCACGTTCTCTTGGCTTGCGTCCAAACAACCTGTCTATCGTCTTCTTGCAATCACCCAGTGCCAAACCAATATCGTGTGGGCTGGTCATCATTGGGTTAACGCTTCACTTCTCAGCTTGTCTCCTCAGAATGGCGGTATTGGACTGCTTGACGTGCGGTTATACTATCAGGCATTCCGAGTGTCTGCATTTCTTCGCCTTCTTGCTTCACCTGTTCTGCCTGCGGAGACAACCCGGGACGTCACTGTCTCCCCGCGTAATCCCCACCTTACTTTTCTTTCCTATCTATTAATGGATCACTGCCCCCTCCTTTCCAACTTACCTCCTGTCTATCGGGAGGCTATCACCTTGCTTCGCTCTTTCCCTCTGTCTCGCTCTCCACCAGCTACAACCTCCGAACTACTCTCAGAACCTCTATTTTTCTCCTCCGTCATTCATCCTCCGCACCTCCCCTGTTTTGCTTTCCCCAACTGGCTCCGCACCGGAGTAGTCACAGTCCGAGACCTTGTCACCCCGGATTTTCTCTGGCGCTCCTTCTCCGACTTTCCTCCTGCTATTCGTGCTCTACCCCATGCTCTTCAGGTTCACACCTCCTTACTCTCATCCCTTGTTTCTCTCTTTCCCGATCTTGCTTCCCCCGCCGGTCTCGTTCCCGTTCTATCCGCGTCTCTCCCCTCCCCTTTTTCTTGTCGGCTCACGGCATAGATCTTCCGATTTTCTCCTTCTCCACATCCGCTCTTTACAGATTTCTCTCTCTCTCCCGCTCTTCTACGCCTACACCTATCCCTGATATCCCGTCTTCCGCTCTCTCTGCTGTGTGGTCTGCCACCCTCTCTCCTCTATCTACACCCCCAGAGATCAACACACACTGGTTCTTCTTACATAACCGTCTTCCCGTACCCTCAATCTTGCACCGGATGACCCTTCTATCCTCCCCACTCTGCCCTTTCTGCGGCGGGGAGGCAGATGTGAGTCATGTCTATCAATATTGCACTATACTGCTACCAATGCTGAATCTTGCCTTTTCGATTGCGCAAAGATCCTGTACAACTGATCTTTCCTTCAGTGCTTACCGAACGCTGTTGCTCAACCTTGTGCCTCCAATCAGACTCCCTGTAGTCTGCACCTACATTTTTGTGCTAGTGAAGCACGTTATATACGTCTATCATCAACAGTGTCGTGCTCGGGAGGTGCCTCCTACGGTACTTCACGCAAGTGCCGCGTTGCTCAGTTTTTTCGGGAATGTCTCCTTTCTCGATTACGCCTTGAGTACCACACCGCCGTTGCTCGACAAAGTGAACCAAGCTTCTTCTCTACATGGTCCCCAGCGGCCCCATGGTTCGCTGGGACACCGACTGCATTGCATCTTACAGTTGGTGCTTGTATGACTATTTAACAGTTAACTCAGTGACTCTTTATCCGAACCTTCGTCACACCTGCTCATCAAGGTATGTCTTATCTCCACGAGATTAATGAACATCTATTTCCATCTAAATGTCATGCAACTATAATGTCTCTTTGTTTCTACAGTCATCTGTACATATCCCATTTCTATGTCACAATTATCGGTCATTCTACTTTTGCTCGTCTCATGTACATGTACTTATCTTGTTTTCATAACGGTGCCGTTGCGTCTTCAAGTGAACCCAGCTTCTTCCCTCCATGGTCCCCAGAGGCCTTGGGGTTGTTGGGACTCCACCTTCGCTGCACAGTACAGTTTGTGCTCATAAGACTATATTATAACATTTTACTCTGTGCTGCTCTACCTGAACCCTTGCCATATCTACTCAACCTAGTGTGTACGATCTACTCAAGATTTGTTTACATCTCAATGTCATGTATATATTGTAAATAGGTTTCTACTGTCATCTGTAAGTAGTGCATTCATGTGTCACTGTTTATTTTTGAGACGTTTTTCTCTTGCTCGTCTCATGTACATTCCTTGAATAAATACTTTGTGAACACCATGAGATTGTGATGTGATGTGTGTTTTTTGAGCTCTGTCTTTTACGTGCTTTCGAGTAGTTAATCGAGTGGTGTACTTTTACTTTTTGCGTGCATCTTCCAGTTGAAGATCAGTGCTTTCGTTTCGTTTGTCTCACGAGGTGGTGAGTGAATTACTTTATTCTTTATCGGTAGTTATATTTTTCGAACAGTTGGTCTTGTTCTTCGGTAAGCCTCGCCGTTGACATGGCGCCATTAGATAAGGGTGAAGCTCACGCCCTTATCTTGGAAGAGAAGCCATCTTCCTCCTCTTCTTCCAACCCAGCTGCTGACACAGCTTCGTTGGTCGCAGAGATCTCTAACTGCCTTACTGACGTCATGAGTTCCTCTGCCTTGCCTGCGCCTACTGCCTGCCTTCCCACTGAGGGTACTGCCGTTACAGGTCTACTCTCTGTCCCTGTCGCGGATGCTATGGAGGTGTCGGGTGACGTCGCTTCTACGGCCACCACTTCATCTCAACTGCCAGATTCCCCTATAACAGCTGGAGTTTTTTTTTTTTTTTTTTTTTTTTTGAGTGGAGGTTTAACGACCACCGTGAGCAACTCAATGGGCTATAAGCAGTCGCCCGTCCCTAATTTGGGGTCACTGGTTCCAGGGAAGGGAGAGAGCCAGTGCCGTAAGACAGACACAACATCCATGCCTGACCGGGATTCGAACCCGGACCCCTTACGGACGAATGATCAGAGGCCAGCGCCTTAGACCACTGCGCCACCGGGGCGGCACTGGAGTTTCGCCCTCTACATCTAGTAGAAGTACTGTTCCTCCATCATATGCGACTGCCATGTCTAGTGGCTCTACGTCACTCCTATCGTCTGATACTCTCCTTCCCGATTCGTATCTTCATGTCGTGGGATCCACAGCAACGATAGATATTCCCGAAGACTCACCAGCCGGCCGTCAACTGCAATCAACGATGGACCCCGGCGTATGTTTTGATGCGCTGCCGGATACAAAGCTTCAGCTCTATAGCCGAGCTCTTAAATCCATTTTACCGGCGGATGCAATAGATTATGTGGCCCGAAAACCACGATCAGTGCTGATTTACTTCAAGAAAAAGGAACATGCTGACCTTGTCTTGACAGCAGGACTGACCATTAATGATGTACATCTACTACCACAACCAGTCGCGCACCGCCCCGTTCAGGTGACTTTCTACCCTGTCCCGCCAGAGGTATCTGATACAATTCTTTGCACGTTACTCAGTAAGTTCGGCCGAGTAGTCGGTCCCATAACAACTCTCTCGGCGGCACCCAGAGACCCAGAAGACAAAGCCATTCGTGGCTTCCGTCGCACCGCTCGTGTGCTCTTTCCGTCTGACACTCATCTTCAGGCCTGTCCAACTGTCCTTCACGTGCGCTGTGGGCAACAGCGACGTCGTATCGAGATCATCACTTCTCAGCATTGCACCCTTTGTCAAAGTGAGAGTCATGTGCGAGCCAATTGCACTCGTGCTGTTTCCATAACCGTGCCAAGTGCTGTGGCACCTTCTGTCCCTCCTGTTACTGCTGTGTCAACGTCTCCACACGAGTGGAAGGTTGCAGGACCCAGATCTTACCGACGTCGGCCTGCAGACGTTGGTCGACAAACGTCTTTGGCAGACTCACTTTCAGTTACAGATCGGAATTTTCCCACGCTTCCTACGGCACCCCCGCAGCGTATACTTTCTGCTCCTACAGATTTACCTGCTGATATGTCGTCGGTGTTTACCGTTGGCGCTGCAGATCCAGCAGCCGAAACCCTTTCCAGCACAGAAACTTCTATACCAGCTGGTTCCTCCACGATTTTTGGCAAACGCAGTGTCTCCTCACGGAAGAATTTGAAGAAGTCTAAAACGTCCTCATCCCAGCACTTGTTCACTAGGCGGTCTAATCGCCCGGTTACTCGCGCAATCTTCTCTCGACGTGGCATTTCGTCTTCTCAAGTACAAGCCTGGACTGAACCAGAGACGGAGGATGTTTCTCCCTCGTTAGAGGACTTCACTAATCTCCTTCAAGAGAATGCTTTCCCCGCTGTGCCGCTGCCTTACGTAGATCTTCCTGAATATTTAGTGAGTCCCACCAGCACGGCCACTGCCCGTGCTTTTTTACTAAAGTATGAAGCTGCCCTACCTCGGGTTCTCAGTCAACTTGATTCTCTTTTGCACACTCTTCGGCGGAACGTCGATGACATTCCGTGGGGTCTGGGTTTTATCCAGCGCCTACATGTTCTCGCTACTGCAAGTCAACACATCTTACATCCGCCGACGGACCTAAAAGTTCAAGGTCACGTCACTTAATTGTCGCGGTTTTGCGACACCACTTGCGAACGCCTTAGCCTATGAGGACCTTTCCCCACTGAGTGCGGACGTGCTACTTTTACAAGAGACGAACTGTCATCCTACCACTTTGTTTACCCGCTGGAGATCATGGAATTTTGCTTTCCACCACGCATTCAGCTGTTCATCATATGGTGGTATTGCCGTCGGGGTACGCTCGACTTTTCGCTCTACGATGACTCTCTTCTCTGTAAAAATCTCTGTCGTGACCACTTACAACAAGTCACGTTCACTATTCAAACGGGGAGGTTTCATATCTTTAACATCTACGTGCCAAACACCTCCACTTATGTGTCGGAGCTTTTTCTGTGCTTTCGCGGTGCTCTCTCTGGTATACCTGCCACCGACCGAGTTCTCGTTGGTGGCGACTTTAATTGTACTCTACACCCTCAACTTGATCGTTCCCCGCCTTCACGCGAACATCGTGCAGACCTTGTACAGCAGCTACAGTCCCTCGTTTTTGATTTCTCACTGATAGATGTCCATCGACACTTATATCCGACTACACCCTCCCATACCTGGCGTGCATCTGGTGCAATAAACCCGGCCACGGCCAGACTTGACAGATTTTATACCACGCCCATACTTCTTCCAGCGATCTCTGCATCCTGTTGCCAGCCCACTGCGTCGTCCGACCATTGCGCCATCACTCTCACAGTGTTCCACACTCATGCACAGCACAGGACAACCCGGCCGTGGACATTTGATGCCGCTCTTTTGGATGACGCCGGTTTTTGCTCTTCAGTCCGCCATTTCCTCTCCGAATGGCGCACGCAACTGCAGTCTGCGCCGTGTGCCCTGACTTTCTGGCTGGAGGTAAAACATCGCCTCTTGCTTCATGTGCGAAATCAGGCTTTTACGATCACGACGCTACAGAGGATGCGTTTGGATCACATCCGTACGATGCTTTCCCTTATAAATATGGCTGACCCTCTTTTTGCTGTGTATAAGGCTGAACAGAATTCTCTCCTAGTCCCACTCGCGCAACAGGTCATTCGGCGGCTGAGATTACAGCATCTCGCGCCCGATGCCTGCACTTATGAGTTTCTTTCCAATCTTGAATCTAAGCGTCATGCCTCTGCTTCAATTCTCCATCTCCGCCTCTCTACTGGCGAGGTATCCTCTGACCCAGTTACTCTTTGCTCTGTTGCCCGCAGCTATTTTACAACGAAGTTTTGTGAGACTCCTCCTCCTTCCAGCACTGCCTTATCTGGTCTACACTCTGCTTTACCTCAAGTCCCCTCTTATTTTTCTGATTCTCTCCTCCGGCCTCCCACGCTAACAGAGATTTCCGAGACGTTTTCTTCTCTAAACTCCAAGGCTGCACCTGGCCCAGATGGACTTCCTTTCTGTTTCTACAAAGCTTTCCTCCCAGCCCTCCTTCCTTTTCTGCTTAGTGCTTTCTCCGCTGCTTTCCACCTATCCACCCTTCCGAGGAGTTTCACAATTGCCCATATAGTCCTCTTCCCAAAGAAGGGTGATCTCCTAGACTTGGGGAACTGGCGTCCCATCTCACTTCTGAATCTTGATTACAAGCTTTATTCTAAACTACTCTCGCGCCGTATTAATCCAATCCTCCCCCACATCCTGTCCTCTAACCAGACCTACACTGTCCCAGGGCGCTCCATCTCGCATAACATTCAACTTCTCAGTGACCTAATCCATCTCGCTCGATCTCGCTCTGAACTTCTTGCTCTGCTGTCTCTCGATCAACAATCCGCCTTTGATAATATTTCTCACGCTTACCTCTCGTCTACACTTTATAGTTTCGGGTTTCCACCTTCTTTTGTTTCTGTTCTCCTCTCCCTCTATCAGGACGCCACTTTCCACGTCAGGTTGCCCACCCTTCTCACAGCGCCAATTCCTTTCCGTCGCGGCGTCCGGCAAGGCTGCCCCTTGTCCGGACAGCTCTTTGCTCTTGCGATCGAACCTTTTCTCCGCTCCGTTCACAGATCCTTCTATGCTTCTCTGCCTCCAGTGGTCGCCAGCACTCGCCATCATATTGTCACCTATGTTGCCTATGCTGATGACGTGACTTTTTGTGTTCGACAAGATGCACAATTCCGCAAACTTCGCCACCTCTACGCTCGGTATGCCTCTTGTTCTAGTGCCACGCTAAACGAGTCAAAAAGCACTGGCTTGTGGTGTGGGTCGTGGGCTAGTCGAACCGACTCTCCATGGGGAGCCGAATGGTCCACATCCTCACAGCGTTTTCTAGGAGTGCACCTGGGCAAACCTCCTACAGCCTCGACGATAACGTGGAATGCACTGCACCCCCGCCTGCTGCGTACGGCTGCCAACTGGAGACAAGCACAGTTCTGCACTTCTCTGTACCAGCGTGCCCAGATCACTCGAACATATTTGTTATCCATGTGCACGTTCTCTTGGCTTGCGTCCAAACAACCTGTTCATCGTCTTCTTGCAATCACCCAGTGCCAAACCAATATCGTGTGGGCTGGTCATCATTGGGTTAACGCTTCACTTCTCAGCTTGTCTCCTCAGAATGGCGGTATTGGACTGCTTGACGTGCGGTTATACTATCAGGCATTCCGTGTGTCTGCATTTCTTCGCCTTCATGCTTCACCGGTTCTGCCTGCGGAGACAACCCGGGACGTCACTGTCTCCCCGCGTAATCCCCACCTTACTTTTCTTTCCTATCTATTCATGGATCACTGCCCCTCCTTTCCAACTTACCTCCTGTCTATCGGGAGGCTATCACCTTGCTTCGCTCTTTCCCTCTGTCTCGCTCTCCACCAGCTACAACCTCCGAACTACTCTCAGAACCTCTATTTTTCTCCTCCGTCATTCATCCTCCGCACCTCCCCTGTTTTGCTTTCCCCACCTGGCTCCGCGCCGGAGTAGTCACAGTCCGAGACCTTGTCACCCCTGATTTTCTCTGGCGCTCCTTCTCCGACTTTCCTCCTGCTATTCGTGCTCTACCCCATGCTCTTCAGGTTCACACCTCCTTACTCTCATCCCTTGTTTCTCTTTTTCCCGATCTTGCTTCCCCCGCCGGTCTCGTTCCCGTTCTATCCGCGTCTCTCCCCCTCCCCTTTTTCTTGTCGGCTCACGGCATAGATCTTCCGATTTTCTCCTTCTCCACATCCGCTCTTTACAGATTTCTCTCTCTCTCCCGCTCTTCTACGCCTACACCTATCCCTGATATCCCGTCTTCCGCTCTCTCTGCTGTGTGGTCTGCCACCCTCTCTCCTCTATCTACACCCCCAGAGATCAACACCCACTGGTTCTTCTTACATAACCGTCTTCCCGTACCCTCAATCTTGCACCGGATGACCCTTCTTTCCTCCCCACTCTGCCCTTTCTGCGCCGGGGAGGCAGATGTGAGTCATGTCTATCAATATTGCACTATACTGCTACCAATGCTGAATCTTGCCTTTTCGATTGCGCAAAGATCCTGTACAACTGATCTTTCCTTCAGTGCTTACCGAACGCTGTTGCTCAACCTTGTGCCTCCAATCAGACTCCCTGTAGTCTGCACCTACATTTTTGTCCTAGTGAAACACGTTATATACGTCTATCATCAACAGTGTCGTGCTCGGGAGGTGCCTCCTACGGTACTTCACGCAAGTGCCGCGTTGCTCAGTTTTTTTCGGGAATGTCTCCTTTCTCGATTACGCCTTGAGTACCACACCGCCGTTGCTCGACAAAGTGAACCAAGCTTCTTCTCTACATGGTCCCCAGCGGCCCCGTGGTTCGCTGGGACACCGACTTCATTGCATCTTACAGTTGGTGCTTGTATGACTATTTAACAGTTAACTCAGTGACTCTTTATCCGAACCTTCGTCACACCTGCTCATCAAGGTATGTCTTATCTCCACGAGATTAATGAATATCTATTTCCATCTAAATGTCATGCAACTATAATGTCTCTTTGTTTCTACAGTCATCTGTACATATCCCATTTCTATGTCACAATTATCGGTCATTCTACTTTTGCTCGTCTCATGTACATGTACTTATCTTGTTTTCATAACGGCGCCGTTGCGTCTTCAAGTGAACCCAGCTTCTTCTCTCCATGGTCCCCAGAGGCCTTGGGGTTGTTGGGACTCCACCTTCGCTGCACAGTACAGTTTGTGCTCATAAGACTATATTATAACATTTTACTCTGTGCTGCTCTACCTGAACCCTTGCCATATCTGCTCAACCTAGTGTGTACGATCTCCTCAAGATTTGTTTACATCTAAATGTCATGTATATATTGTAAATAGGTATCTACTGTCATCTGTAAATAGTGCATTCATGTGTCACTGTTTATTTTTTGAGACGTTTTTCTCTTGCTCGTCTCATGTACATTCCTTGAATAAATACTTTGTGAACACCATGAGATTGTGATGTGATGTGTGTTTTTTGAGCTCTGTCTTTTACGTGCTTTCGAGTAGTTTATCGAGTGGTGTACTTTTTCTTTTCGCGTGCATCTTCCAGTTGAAGATCAGTGCTTTCGTTTCGTTTGTCTCACGAGGTGGTGAGTGAATTACTTTATTCTTTATCGTTAGTTATATTTTTCGAACGAGTTGGTCTTGTTCTTCGGTAAGCCTCGCCGTTGACATGGCGGCATTAGATAAGGGTGAAGCTCACGCCCTTATCTTGGAAGAGAAGCCATCTTCCTCCTCTTCTTCCAACCCAGCTGCTGACACAGCTTCGTTGGTCGCAGAGATCTCTAACTGCCTTACTGACGTCATGAGTTCCTCTGCCTAGCCTGCGCCTACGGCCTGCCTTCCCACTGAGGGTACTACCGTTACAGGTCTACTCTCTGTCCCTGTCGCGGATGCTATGGAGGTGTCGGGTGACGTCGCTTCTACGGCCACTACTTCATCTCAACTGCCAGATTCCCCTATAACAGCTGGAGTTTCGCCCTCTACATCTAGTAAAAGTACTGTTCCTCCATCATATGCGACTGCCATGTCTAGTGGCTCTACGTCACTCCTATCGTCTGATACTCTCCTTCCCGATTCGTATCTTCATGTCGTGGGATCCACAGCAACGATAGATATTCCCGAAGACTCACCAGCCGGCCGTCAACTGCAATCAACGATGGACCTCGGCGTATGTTTTGATGCGCTGCCGGATACAAAGCTTCAGCTCTATAGCCGAGCTCTTAAATCCATTTTACCGGCGGATGCAATAGATTATGTTGCCCGAAAACCACGATCAGTGCTGGTTTACTTCAAGAAAAAGGAACATGCTGACCTTGTCTTGACAGCAGGACTGACCATTAATGATGTACATCTACTACCACAACCAGTCGCGCACCGCCCCGTGCAGGTGACTTTCTACCCTGTCCCGCCAGAGGTATCTGATACAATTCTTTGCACGTTACTCAGTAAGTTCGGCCGAGTAGTCGGTCCCATAACAACCCTCTCGGCGGCACCCAGAGACCCAGAAGACAAAGCCATTCGTGGCTTCCGTCGCACCGCTCGTGTGCTCTTTCCGTCTGATACTCATCTTCAGGCCTGTCCAACTGTCCTTCACGTGCGCTGTGGGCAACAGCGACGTCGTATCGAGATCATCACTTCTCAGCATTGCACCCTTTGTCAAAGTGAGAGTCATGTGCGAGCCAATTGCACTCGTGCTGTTTCCGTAACCGTGCCGAGTGCTGTGGCACCTTCTGTCCCTCCTGTTACTGCTGTGTCAACGTCTCCACACGAGTGGAAGGTTGCAGGACCCAAATCTTCCCGACGTCGGCCTGCAGACGTTGGTCGACAAACGTCTTTGGCAGACTCACTTTCAGTTACAGATCGGGATTTTCCCACGCTTCCTACGGCACCCCCGCAGCGTATACTTTCTGCTCCTACAGATTTACCTGCTGATATGTCGTCGGTGTTTACCGTTGGCGCTGCAGATCCAGCAGCCGAAACCCTTTCCAGCACAGAAACTTCTATACCAGCTGGTTCCTCCACGATTTTTGGCAAACGCAGTGTCTCCTCACGGAAGAAGTTGAAGAAGTCTAAAACGTCCTCATCCCAGCACTTGTTCACTAGGCGGTCTAATCGCCCGGTTACTCGCGCAATCTTCTCTCGACGTGGCATTTCGTCTTCTCAAGTACAAGCCTGGACTGAACCAGAGACGGAGGATGTTTCTCCCTCGTTAGAGGACTTCACTAATCTCCTTCAAGAGAATGCTTTCCCCGCTGAGCCGCTGCCTTACGTAGATCTTCTTGAATATTTAGTGAGTCCCACCAGCACGGCCACTGCCCGTGCTTTTTTACTAAAGTATGAAGCTGCCCTACCTCGGGTTCTCAGTCAACTTGATTCTCTTTTGCACACTCTTCGGCGGAACGTCGATGACATTCCGTGGGGTCTGGGTTTTATCCAGCGCCTACATGTTCTCGCTACTGCAAGTCAACACATCTTACATCCGCCGACGGACCTAAAAGTTCAAGGTCACGTCACTTAATTGTCGCGGTTTTGCGACACCACTTGCGAACGCCTTAGCCTATGAGGACCTTTCCCCACTGAGTGCGGACGTGCTACTTTTACAAGAGACGAACTGTCATCTACCACTTTGTTTACCCGCTGGCGATCATGGAATTTTGCTTTCCACCACGCATTCAGCTGTTCATCATATGGTGGTATTGCCGTCGGGGTACGCTCGACTTTTCGCTCTACGATGACTCTCTTCTCTGTAAAAAATCTCTGTCGTGATCTCTTACAACAAGTCACGTTCACTATTCAAACGGAGAGGTTTCATATCTTTAACATCTACGTGCCAAACACCTCCACTTATGTGTCGGAGCTTTTTCTGTGCTTTCGCGGTGCTCTCTCTGGTATACCTGCCACCGACCGAGTTCTCGTTGGTGGCGACTTTAATTGTACTCTATACCCACAACTTGATCGTTCCCCTCCTTCACGCGAACATCGTGCAGACCTTGTACAGCAGCTACAGTCCCTCGTTTTTGATTTCTCACTGATAGATGTCCATCGACACTTATATCCGACTACACCCTCCCATACATGGCGTGCATCTGGTGCAATAAACCCGGCCACGGCCAGACTTGACAGATTTTATACCACGCCCATACTTCTTCCAGCGATCTCTGCATCCTGTTGTCAGCCCACTGCGTCGTCCGACCATTGTGCCATCACTCTCACAGTGTTCCACACTCATGCACAGCACAGGACAACCCGGCCGTGGACATTTGATGCCGCTCTTTTGGATGACGCCGGTTTTTGCTCTTCAGTCCGCCATTTCCTCTCCGAATGGCGCACGCAACTGCAGTCAGCGCCGTGTGCCCTGACTTTCTGGCTGGAGGTAAAACATCGCCTCTTGCTTCATGTGCGAAATCAGGCTTTTACGATCACGACGCTACAGAGGATGCGTTTGGATCACATCCGTACGATGCTTTCCCTTATAAATATGGCTGACCCTCTTTTTGCTGTGTATAAGGCTGAACTGAATTCTCTCCTAGTCCCACTCGCGCAACAGGTCATTCGGCGGCTGAGATTACAGCATCTCGCGCCCGATGCCTGCACTTATGAGTTTCTTTCCAATCTTGAATCTAAGCGCCATGCCTCTGCTTCAATTCGCCATCTCCGCCTCTCTACTGGCGAGGTATCCTCTGACCCGGTTACTCTTTGCTCTGTTGCCCGCAGCTATTTTACAACGAAGTTTTGTGAGACTCCTCCTCCTTCCAGCACTGCCTTATCTGGTCTACACTCTGCTTTACCTCAAGTCCCCTCTTATTTTTCTGATTCTCTCCTCCGGCCTCCCACGCTAACAGAGATTTCCGAGACGTTTTCTTCTCTAAACTCCAAGGCTGCACCTGGCCCAGATGGACTCCCTTTCTGTTTCTACAAAGCTTTCCTCCCAGCCCTCCTTCCTTTTCTGCTTAGTGCTTTCTCAGCTGCTTTCCACCTATCCACCCTTCCGAGGAGTTTCACAATTGCCCATATAGTCCTCTTCCCAAAGAAGGGTGATCTCCTAGACTTGGGGAACTGGCGTCCCATCTCACTTCTGAATCTTGATTACAAGCTTTATTCTAAACTACTCTCGCGCCGTATTAATCCAATCCTCCCCCACATCCTGTCCTCTAACCAGACCTACACTGTCCCAGGGCGCTCCATCTCGCATAACATTCAACTTCTCAGTGACCTAATCCATCTCGCTCGATCTCGCTCTGAACCTCTTGCTCTGCTGTCTCTCGATCAACAATCCGCCGTTGATAATATTTCTCACGCTTACCTCTCGTCTACACTTTATAGTTTCGAGTTTCCACCTCCTTTTGTTTCTGTTCTCCTCTCCCTCTATCAGGACGCCACTTTCCACGTCAGGTTGCCCACCCTTCTCACAGCGCCAATTCCTTTCCGTCGCGGCGTCCGGCAAGGCTGCCCCTTGTCCGGACAGCTCTTTGCTCTTGCGATCGAACCTTTTCTCCGCTCCGTTCACAGATCCTTCTATGCTTCTCTGCCTCCAGTGGTCGCCAGCACTCGCCATCATATTGTCACCTATGTTGCCTATGCTGATGACGTGACTTTTTGTGTTCGACAAGATGCACAATTCTGCAAACTTCGCCACCTCTACGCTCGGTATGCCTCTTGTTCTAGTGCCACGCTAAACGAGTCAAAAAGCACTGGCTTGTGGTGTGGGTCGTGGGCTAGTCGAACCGACTCTCCATGGGGAGCCGAATGGTCCACATCCTCACAGCGTTTTCTAGGAGTGCACCTGGGCAAACCTCCTACAGCCTCGACGATAACGTGGAATGCACTGCACCCCCGCCTGCTGCGTACGGCTGCCAACTGGAGACAAGCACAGTTCTGCACTTCTCTGTACCAGCGTGCCCAGATCACTCGAACATATTTGTTATCCATGTGCACGTTCTCTTGGCTTGCGTCCAAACAACCTGTCTATCGTCTTCTTACAATCACCCAGTGCCAAACCAATATCGTGTGGGCTGGTCATCATTGGGTTAACGCTTCACTTCTCAGCTTGTCTCCTCAGAATGGCGGTATTGGACTGCTTGACGTGCGGTTATACTATCAGGCATTCGAGTGTCCGCATTTCTTCGCCTTCTTGCTTCACCTGTTCTGCCTGCGGAGACAACCCGGGACGTCACTGTCTCTCCGCGTAATCCCCACCTTACTTTTCTTTCCTATCTATTAATGGATCACTGCCCCCTCCTTTCCAACTTACCTCCTGTCTATCGGGAGGCTATCACCTTGCTTCGCTCTTTCCCTCTGTCTCGCTCTCCACCAGCTACAACCTCCGAACTACTCTCAGAACCTCTATTTTTCTCCTCCGTCTTTCATCCTCCACACCTCCCCTGTTTTGCTTTCCCCACCTGGCTCCGCGCCGGAGTAGTCACAGTCCGAGACCTTGTCACCCCTGATTTTCTCTGGCGCTCTTTCTCCGACTTTCCTCCTGCTATTCGTGCTCTACCCCATGCTCTTCAGGTTCACACCTCCTTACTCTCATCCCTTATTTCTCTCTTTCCCGATCTTGCTTCCCCCGCCGGTCTCGTTCCCGTTCTATCCGCGTCTCTCCCCCTCCCCTTTTTCTTGTCGGCTCACGGCATAGATCTTCCGATTTTCTCCTTCTCCACATCCGCTCTTTACAGATTTCTCTCTCTCTCCCGCTCTTCTACGCCTACGCCTATCCCTGATATCCCGTCTTCCGCTCTCTCTGCCGTGTGGTCTGCCACCCTCTCTCCTCTATCTACACCCCCAGAGATCAACACCCACTGGTTCTTCTTACATAACCGTCTTCCTGTACCCTCAATCTTGCACCGGATGACCCTTCTTTCCTCCCCAGTCTGCCCTTTCTGCGCCGGGGAGGCAGATGTTAGTCATGTCTATCAATATTGCACTATACTGCTACCAATGCTGAATCTTGCCTTTTCGATTGCGCGAAGATCCTGTACAACTGATCTTTCCTTCAGTGCTTACCGAACGCTGTTGCTCAACCTTGTGCCTCCAATCAGACTCCCTGTAGTCTGCACCTACATTTTTGTGCTAGTGAAGCATGTTATATACGTCTATCATCAACAGTGTCGTACTCGGGAGGCGCCTCCTACGGTACTTCACGCAAGTGCCGCGTTGCTCAGTTTTTTCGGGAATGTCTCCTTTCTCGATTACGCCTTGAGTACCACACCGCCGTTGCTCGACAAAGTGAACCAAGCTTCTTCTCTACATGGTCCCCAGCGGCCCCATGGTTCGCTGGGACACCGACTTCATTGCATCTTACAGTTGGTGCTTGTATGACTATTTAACAGTTATCTCAGTGACTCTTTATCCGAACCTTCGTCACACCTGCTCATCAAGGTATGTCTTATCTCCACGAGATTCCTGAACATCTATTTCCATCTGAATGTCATGAACATCTATTTCCATCTGAATGTCACTATAATGTCTCTTTGTTTCTACAGTCATCTGTACATATCCCATTTCTATGTCACAATTATCGGTCATTCTACTTTTGCTCGTCTCATGTACATGTACTTATCTTGTTTTCATAACGGCGCCGTTGCGTCTTCAAGTGAACCCAGCTTCTTCTCTCCATGGTCCCCAGAGGCCTTGGGGTTGTTGGGACTCCACCTTCGCTGCACAGTACAGTTTGTGCTCATAAGACTATATTATAACATTTTACTCTGTGCTGCTCTACCTGAACCCTTGCCATATCTGCTCAACCTAGTGTGTACGATCTCCTCAAGATTTGTTTACATCTAAATGTCATGTATATATTGTAAATAGGTATCTACTGTCATCTGTAAATAGTGCATTCATGTGTCACTGTTTATTTTTTGAGACGTTTTTCTCTTGCTCGTCTCATGTACATTCCTTGAATAAATACTTTGTGAACACCATGAGATTGTGATGTGATGTGTGTTTTTTGAGCTCTGTCTTTTACGTGCTTTCGAGTAGTTTATCGAGTGGTGTACTTTTTCTTTTCGCGTGCATCTTCCAGTTGAAGATCAGTGCTTTCGTTTCGTTTGTCTCACGAGGTGGTGAGTGAATTACTTTATTCTTTATCGTTAGTTATATTTTTCGAACGAGTTGGTCTTGTTCTTCGGTAAGCCTCGCCGTTGACATGGCGGCATTAGATAAGGGTGAAGCTCACGCCCTTATCTTGGAAGAGAAGCCATCTTCCTCCTCTTCTTCCAACCCAGCTGCTGACACAGCTTCGTTGGTCGCAGAGATCTCTAACTGCCTTACTGACGTCATGAGTTCCTCTGCCTAGCCTGCGCCTACGGCCTGCCTTCCCACTGAGGGTACTACCGTTACAGGTCTACTCTCTGTCCCTGTCGCGGATGCTATGGAGGTGTCGGGTGACGTCGCTTCTACGGCCACTACTTCATCTCAACTGCCAGATTCCCCTATAACAGCTGGAGTTTCGCCCTCTACATCTAGTAAAAGTACTGTTCCTCCATCATATGCGACTGCCATGTCTAGTGGCTCTACGTCACTCCTATCGTCTGATACTCTCCTTCCCGATTCGTATCTTCATGTCGTGGGATCCACAGCAACGATAGATATTCCCGAAGACTCACCAGCCGGCCGTCAACTGCAATCAACGATGGACCTCGGCGTATGTTTTGATGCGCTGCCGGATACAAAGCTTCAGCTCTATAGCCGAGCTCTTAAATCCATTTTACCGGCGGATGCAATAGATTATGTTGCCCGAAAACCACGATCAGTGCTGGTTTACTTCAAGAAAAAGGAACATGCTGACCTTGTCTTGACAGCAGGACTGACCATTAATGATGTACATCTACTACCACAACCAGTCGCGCACCGCCCCGTGCAGGTGACTTTCTACCCTGTCCCGCCAGAGGTATCTGATACAATTCTTTGCACGTTACTCAGTAAGTTCGGCCGAGTAGTCGGTCCCATAACGACCCTCTCGGCGGCACCCAGAGACCCAGAAGACAAAGCCATTCGTGGCTTCCGTCGCACCGCTCGTGTGCTCTTTCCGTCTGATACTCATCTTCAGGCCTGTCCAACTGTCCTTCACGTGCGCTGTGGGCAACAGCGACGTCGTATCGAGATCATCACTTCTCAGCATTGCACCCTTTGTCAAAGTGAGAGTCATGTGCGAGCCAATTGCACTCGTGCTGTTTCCGTAACCGTGCCGAGTGCTGTGGCACCTTCTGTCCCTCCTGTTACTGCTGTGTCAACGTCTCCACACGAGTGGAAGGTTGCAGGACCCAAATCTTCCCGACGTCGGCCTGCAGACGTTGGTCGACAAACGTCTTTGGCAGACTCACTTTCAGTTACAGATCGGGATTTTCCCACGCTTCCTACGGCACCCCCGCAGCGTATACTTTCTGCTCCTACAGATTTACCTGCTGATATGTCGTCGGTGTTTACCGTTGGCGCTGCAGATCCAGCAGCCGAAACCCTTTCCAGCACAGAAACTTCTATACCAGCTGGTTCCTCCACGATTTTTGGCAAACGCAGTGTCTCCTCACGGAAGAAGTTGAAGAAGTCTAAAACGTCCTCATCCCAGCACTTGTTCACTAGGCGGTCTAATCGCCCGGTTACTCGCGCAATCTTCTCTCGACGTGGCATTTCGTCTTCTCAAGTACAAGCCTGGACTGAACCAGAGACGGAGGATGTTTCTCCCTCGTTGGAGGACTTCACTAATCTCCTTCAAGAGAATGCTTTCCCCGCTGAGCCGCTGCCTTACGTAGATCTTCTTGAATATTTAGTGAGTCCCACCAGCACGGCCACTGCCCGTGCTTTTTTACTAAAGTATGAAGCTGCCCTACCTCGGGTTCTCAGTCAACTTGATTCTCTTTTGCACACTCTTCGGCGGAACGTCGATGACATTCCGTGGGGTCTGGGTTTTATCCAGCGCCTACATGTTCTCGCTACTGCAAGTCAACACATCTTACATCCGCCGACGGACCTAAAAGTTCAAGGTCACGTCACTTAATTGTCGCGGTTTTGCGACACCACTTGCGAACGCCTTAGCCTATGAGGACCTTTCCCCACTGAGTGCGGACGTGCTACTTTTACAAGAGACGAACTGTCATCTACCACTTTGTTTACCCGCTGGCGATCATGGAATTTTGCTTTCCACCACGCATTCAGCTGTTCATCATATGGTGGTATTGCCGTCGGGGTACGCTCGACTTTTCGCTCTACGATGACTCTCTTCTCTGTAAAAAATCTCTGTCGTGATCTCTTACAACAAGTCACGTTCACTATTCAAACGGAGAGGTTTCATATCTTTAACATCTACGTGCCAAACACCTCCACTTATGTGTCGGAGCTTTTTCTGTGCTTTCGCGGTGCTCTCTCTGGTATACCTGCCACCGACCGAGTTCTCGTTGGTGGCGACTTTAATTGTACTCTATACCCACAACTTGATCGTTCCCCTCCTTCACGCGAACATCGTGCAGACCTTGTACAGCAGCTACAGTCCCTCGTTTTTGATTTCTCACTGATAGATGTCCATCGACACTTATATCCGACTACACCCTCCCATACCTGGCGTGCATCTGGTGCAATAAACCCGGCCACGGCCAGACTTGACAGATTTTATACCACGCCCATACTTCTTCCAGCGATCTCTGCATCCTGTTGTCAGCCCACTGCGTCGTCCGACCATTGTGCCATCACTCTCACAGTGTTCCACACTCATGCAGAGCACAGGACAACCCGGCCGTGGACATTTGATGCCGCTCTTTTGGATGACGCCGGTTTTTGCTCTTCAGTCCGCCATTTCCTCTCCGAATGGCGCACGCAACTGCAGTCAGCGCCGTGTGCCCTGACTTTCTGGCTGGAGGTAAAACATCGCCTCTTGCTTCATGTGCGAAATCAGGCTTTTACGATCACGACGCTACAGAGGATGCGTTTGGATCACATCCGTACGATGCTTTCCCTTATAAATATGGCTGACCCTCTTTTTGCTGTGTATAAGGCTGAACTGAATTCTCTCCTAGTCCCACTCGCGCAACAGGTCATTCGGCGGCTGAGATTACAGCATCTCGCGCCCGATGCCTGCACTTATGAGTTTCTTTCCAATCTTGAATCTAAGCGCCATGCCTCTGCTTCAATTCGCCATCTCCGCCTCTCTACTGGCGAGGTATCCTCTGACCCGGTTACTCTTTTCTCTGTTGCCCGCAGCTATTTTACAACGAAGTTTTGTGAGACTCCTCCTCCTTCCAGCACTGCCTTATCTGGTCTACACTCTGCTTTACCTCAAGTCCCCTCTTATTTTTCTGATTCTCTCCTCCGGCCTCCCACGCTAACAGAGATTTCCGAGACGTTTTCTTCTCTAAACTCCAAGGCTGCACCTGGCCCAGATGGACTCCCTTTCTGTTTCTACAAAGCTTTCCTCCCAGCCCTCCTTCCTTTTCTGCTTAGTGCTTTCTCCGCTGCTTTCCACCTATCCACCCTTCCGAGGAGTTTCACAATTGCCCATATAGTCCTCTTCCCAAAGAAGGGTGATCTCCTAGACTTGGGGAACTGGCGTCCCATCTCACTTCTGAATCTTGATTACAAGCTTTATTCTAAACTACTCTCGCGCCGTATTAATCCAATCCTCCCCCACATCCTGTCCTCTAACCAGACCTACACTGTCCCAGGGCGCTCCATCTCGCATAACATTCAACTTCTCAGTGACCTAATCCATCTCGCTCGATCTCGCTCTGAACCTCTTGCTCTGCTGTCTCTCGATCAACAATCCGCCTTTGATAATATTTCTCACGCTTACCTCTCGTCTACACTTTATAGTTTCGGGTTTCCACCTCCTTTTGTTTCTGTTCTCCTCTCCCTCTATCAGGACGCCACTTTCCACGTCAGGTTGCCCACCCTTCTCACAGCGCCAATTCCTTTCCGTCGCGGCGTCCGGCAAGGCTGCCCCTTGTCCGGACAGCTCTTTGCTCTTGCGATCGAACCTTTTCTCCGCTCCGTTCACAGATCCTTCTATGCTTCTCTGCCTCCAGTGGTCGCCAGCACTCGCCATCATATTGTCACCTATGTTGCCTATGCTGATGACGTGACTTTTTGTGTTCGACAAGATGCACAATTCTTCAAACTTCGCCACCTCTACGCTCGGTATGCCTCTTGTTCTAGTGCCACGCTAAACGAGTCAAAAAGCACTGGCTTGTGGTGTGGGTCGTGGGCTAGTCGAACCGACTCTCCATGGGGAGCCGAATGGTCCACATCCTCACAGCGTTTTCTAGGAGTGCACCTGGGCAAACCTCCTACAGCCTCGACGATAACGTGGAATGCACTGCACCCCCGCCTGCTGCGTACGGCTGCCAACTGGAGACAAGCACAGTTCTGCACTTCTCTGTACCAGCGTGCCCAGATCACTCGAACATATTTGTTATCCATGTGCACGTTCTCTTGGCTTGCGTCCAAACAACCTGTCTATCGTCTTCTTACAATCACCCAGTGCCAAACCAATATCGTGTGGGCTGGTCATCATTGGGTTAACGCTTCACTTCTCAGCTTGTCTCCTCAGAATGGCGGTATTGGACTGCTTGACGTGCGGTTATACTATCAGGCATTCGAGTGTCCGCATTTCTTCGCCTTCTTGCTTCACCTGTTCTGCCTGCGGAGACAACCCGGGACGTCACTGTCTCTCCGCGTAATCCCCACCTTACTTTTCTTTCCTATCTATTAATGGATCACTGCCCCCTCCTTTCCAACTTACCTCCTGTCTATCGGGAGGCTATCACCTTGCTTCGCTCTTTCCCTCTGTCTCGCTCTCCACCAGCTACAACCTCCGAACTACTCTCAGAACCTCTATTTTCTCCTCCGTCTTTCATCCTCCACACCTCCCCTGTTTTGCTTTCCCCACCTGGCTCCGCGCCGGAGTAGTCACAGTCCGAGACCTTGTCACCCCTGATTTTCTCTGGCGCTCTTTCTCCGACTTTCCTCCTGCTATTCGTGCTCTACCCCATGCTCTTCAGGTTCACACCTCCTTACTCTCATCCCTTATTTCTCTCTTTCCCGATCTTGCTTCCCCCGACGGTCTCGTTCCCGTTCTATCCGCGTCTCTCCCCTCCCCTTTTTCTTGTCGGCTCACGGCATAGATCTTCCGATTTTCTCCTTCTCCACATCCGCTCTTTACAGATTTCTCTCTCTCTCCCGCTCTTCTTCGCCTACGCCTATCCCTGATATCCCGTCTTCCGCTCTCTCTGCCGTGTGGTCTGCCACCCTCTCTCCTCTATCTACACCCCCAGAGATCAACACCCACTGGTTCTTCTTACATAACCGTCTTCCTGTACCCTCAATCTTGCACCGGATGACCCTTCTTTCCTCCCCAGTCTGCCCTTTCTGCGCCGGGGAGGCAGATGTTAGTCATGTCTATCAATATTGCACTATACTGCTACCAATGCTGAATCTTGCCTTTTCGATTGCGCGAAGATCCTGTACAACTGATCTTTCCTTCAGTGCTTACCGAACGCTGTTGCTCAACCTTGTGCCTCCAATCAGACTCCCTGTAGTCTGCACCTACATTTTTGTGCTAGTGAAGCATGTTATATACGTCTATCATCAACAGTGTCGTACTCGGGAGGCGCCTCCTACGGTACTTCACGCAAGTGCCGCGTTGCTCAGTTTTTTTCGGGAATGTCTCCTTTCTCGATTACGCCTTGAGTACCACACCGCCGTTGCTCGACAAAGTGAACCAAGCTTCTTCTCTACATGGTCCCCAGCGGCCCCATGGTTCGCTGGGACACCGACTTCATTGCATCTTACAGTTGGTGCTTGTATGACTATTTAACAGTTATCTCAGTGACTCTTTATCCGAACCTTCGTCACACCTGCTCATCAAGGTATGTCTTATCTCCACGAGATTCCTGAACATCTATTTCCATCTGAATGTCATGAACATCTATTTCCATCTGAATGTCACTATAATGTCTCTTTGTTTCTACAGTCATCTGTACATATGCCATTTCTATCTCACAATTATCGGTCATTCTACTTTTGCTCGTCTCATGTACATGTACTTATCTTGCTTTCGTAACGGTGCCGTTGAATCTTCAAGTGAACCCAGCTTCTTCTCTCCATGGTCCCCAGAGGCCTTGGGGTTGTTGGGACTCCACCTTCGCTGCACAGTACAGTTAGTGCTCATAAGACTATATTATAACATTTTACTCTGTGCTGCTCTACCTGAACCCTTGCCATATCTGCTCAACCTAGTGTGTACGATCTCCTCAAGATTTGTTTACATCTACGTGTCATGTATATATTGTAAATAGGTATCTACTGTCATCTGTAAATAGTGCATTCATGTGTCACTGTTGTTTTTTTTTGAGACGTTTTTCTCTTGCTCGTCTCATGTACATTCCTTGAATAAATACTTTGTGAACACCATGAGATTGTGATGTGATGTGTGTTTTTTGAGCTCTGTCTTTTACGTGCTTTCGAGTAGTTAATCGAGTGGTGTACTTTTACTTTTTGCGTGCATCTTCCAGTTGAAGATCAGTGCTTTCGTTTCGTTTGTCTCACGAGGTGGTGAGTGAATTACTTTATTCTTTATCGTTAGTTATATTTTTCGAACGAGTTGGTCTTGTCCTTCGGTAAGCCTCACCGTTGACATGGCGGCTTTAGATAAGGGTGAAGCTCACGCCCTTATCTTGGAAGAGAAGCCCTCTTCCTCCTCTTCTTCCAACCCAGCTGCTGACACAGCTTCGTTGGTCGCAGAGATCTCTAACTGCCTTACTGACGTCACGAGTTCCTCTGCCTTGCCTGCGCCTACGGCCTGCCTTCCCACTGAGGGTTCTGCCGTTACAGGTCTACTCTCTGTCCCTGTCGCGGATGCTATGGAGGTGTCGGGTGACGTCCCTTCTACGGCCACCACTTCATCTCAACTGCCAGATTCCCCTATAACAGCTGGAGTTTCGCCCTCTACATCTAGTAAAAGTACTGTTCCTCCATCATATGCGACTGCCATGTCTAGTGGCTCTACGTCACTCCTATCGTCTGATACTCTCCTTCCCGATTCGTATCTTCATGTCGTGGGATCCACAGCAACGATAGATATTCCCGAAGACTCACCAGCCGGCCGTCAACTGCAATCAACGATGGACCTCGGCGTATGTTTTGATGCGCTGCCGGATACAAAGCTTCAGCTCTATAGCCGAGCTCTTAAATCCATTTTACCGGCGGATGCAATAGATTATGTTGCCCGAAAACCACGATCAGTGCTGGTTTACTTCAAGAAAAAGGAACATGCTGACCTTGTCTTGACAGCAGGACTGACCATTAATGATGTACATCTACTACCACAACCAGTCGCGCACCGCCCCGTGCAGGTGACTTTCTACCCTGTCCCGCCAGAGGTATCTGATACAATTCTTTGCACGTTACTCAGTAAGTTCGGCCGAGTAGTCGGTCCCATAACGACCCTCTCGGCGGCACCCAGAGACCCAGAAGACAAAGCCATTCGTGGCTTCCGTCGCACCGCTCGTGTGCTCTTTCCGTCTGATACTCATCTTCAGGCCTGTCCAACTGTCCTTCACGTGCGCTGTGGGCAACAGCGACGTCGTATCGAGATCATCACTTCTCAGCATTGCACCCTTTGTCAAAGTGAGAGTCATGTGCGAGCCAATTGCACTCGTGCTGTTTCCATAACCGTGCCAAGTGCTGTGGCACCTTCTGTCCCTCCTGTTACTGCTGTGTCAACGTCTCCACACGAGTGGAAGGTTGCAGGACCCAGATCTTCCCGACGTCGGCCTGCAGACGTTGGTCGACAAACGTCTTTGGCAGACTCACTTTCAGTTACAGATCGGAATTTTCCCACGCTTCCTACGGCACCCCCGCAGCGTATACTTTCTGCTCCTACAGATTTACCTGCTGATATGTCGTCGGTGTTTACCGTTGGCGCTGCAGATCCAGCAGCCGAAACCCTTTCCAGCACAGAAACTTCTATACCAGCTGGTTCCTCCACGATTTTTGGCAAACGCAGTGTCTCCTCACGGAAGAATTTGAAGAAGTCTAAAACGTCCTCATCCCAGCACTTGTTCACTAGGCGGTCTAATCGCCCGGTTACTCGCGCAATCTTCTCTCGACGTGGCATTTCGTCTTCTCAAGTACAAGCCTGGACTGAACCAGAGACGGAGGATGTTTCTCCCTCGTTAGAGGACTTCACTAATCTCCTTCAAGAGAATGCTTTCCCCGCTGAGCCGCTGCCTTACGTAGATCTTCTTGAATATTTAGTGAGTCCCACCAGCACGGCCACTGCCCGTGCTTTTTTACTAAAGTATGAAGCTGCCCTACCTCGGGTTCTCAGTCAACTTGATTCTCTTTTGCACACTCTTCGGCGGAACGTCGATGACATTCCGTGGGGTCTGGGTTTTATCCAGCGCCTACATGTTCTCGCTACTGCAAGTCAACACATCTTACATCCGCCGACGGACCTAAAAGTTCAAGGTCACGTCACTTAATTGTCGCGGTTTTGCGACACCACTTGCGAACGCCTTAGCCTATGAGGACCTTTCCCCACTGAGTGCGGACGTGCTACTTTTACAAGAGACGAACTGTCATCCTACCACTTTGTTTACCCGCTGGCGATCATGGAATTTTGCTTTCCACCACGCATTCAGCTGTTCATCATATGGTGGTATTGCCGTCGGGGTACGCTCGACTTTTCGCTCTACGATGACTCTCTTCTCTGTAAAAAATCTCTGTCGTGATCTCTTACAACAAGTCACGTTCACTATTCAAACGGAGAGGTTTCATATCTTTAACATCTACGTGCCAAACACCTCCACTTATGTGTCGGAGCTTTTTCTGTGCTTTCGCGGTGCTCTCTCTGGTATACCTGCCACCGACCGAGTTCTCGTTGGTGGCGACTTTAATTGTACTCTACACCCTCAACTTGATCGTTCCCCGCCTTCACGCGAACATCGTGCAGACCTTGTACAGCAGCTACAGTCCCTCGTTTTTGATTTCTCACTGATAGATGTCCATCGACACTTATATCCGACTACACCCTCCCATACCTGGCGTGCATCTGGTGCAATAAACCCGGCCACGGCCAGACTTGACAGATTTTATACCACGCCCATACTTCTTCCAGCGATCTCTGCATCCTGTTGCCAGCCCACTGCGTCGTCCGACCATTGCGCCATCACTCTCACAGTGTTCCACACTCATGCACAGCACAGGACAACCCGGCCGTGGACATTTGATGCCGCTCTTTTGGATGACGCCGGTTTTTGCTCTTCAGTCCGCCATTTCCTCTCCGAATGGCGCACGCAACTGCAGTCAGCGCCGTGTGCCCTGACTTTCTGGCTGGAGGTAAAACATCGCCTCTTGCTTCATGTGCGAAATCAGGCTTTTACGATCACGACGCTACAGAGGATGCGGTTGGATCACATCCGTACGATGCTTTCCCTTATAAATATGGCTGACCCTCTTTTTGCTGTGTATAAGGCTGAACTGAATTCTCTCCTAGTCCCGCTCGCGCAACAGGTCATTCGGCGGCTGAGATTACAGCATCTCGCGCCCGATGCCTGCACTTATGAGTTTCTTTCCAATCTTGAATCTAAGCGTCATGCCTCTGCTTCAATTCGCCATCTCCGCCTCTCTACTGGCGAGGTATCCTCTGACCCAGTTACTCTTTGCTCTGTTGCCCGCAGCTATTTTACAACCAAGTTTTGTGAGACTCCTCCTCCTTCCAGCACTGCCTTATCTGGTCTACACTCTGCTTTACCTCAAGTCCCCTCTTATTTTTCTGATTCTCTCCTCCGGCCTCCCACGCTAACAGAGATTTCCGAGACGTTTTCTTACCTAAACTCCAAGGCTGCACCTAGCCCAGATGGACTTCCTTTCTGTTTCTACAAAGCTTTCCTCCCAGCCCTCCTTCCTTTTCTGCTTAGTGCTTTCTCCGCTGCTTTCCACCTATCCACGCTTCCGAGGAGTTTCACAATTGCCCATATAGTCCTCTTCCCAAAGAAGGGTGATCTCCTAGACTTGGGGAACTGGCGTCCCATCTCACTTCTGAATCTTGATTACAAGCTTTATTCTAAACTACTCTCGCGCCGTATTAATCCAATCCTCCCCCACATCCTGTCCTCTAACCAGACCTACACTGTCCCAGGGCGCTCCATCTCGCATAACATTCAACTTCTCAGTGACCTAATCCATCTCGCTCGATCTCGCTCTGAACCTCTTGCTCTGCTGTCTCTCGATCAACAATCCGCCTTTGATAATATTTCTCACGCTTACCTCTCGTCTACACTTTATAGTTTCGGGTTTCCACCTCCTTTTGTTTCTGTTCTCCTCTCCCTCTATCAGGACGCCACTTTCCACGTCAGGTTGCCCACCCTTCTCACAGCGCCAATTCCTTTCCGTCGCGGCGTCCGGCAAGGCTGCCCCTTGTCCGGACAGCTCTTTGCTCTTGCGATCGAACCTTTTCTCCGCTCCGTTCACAGATCCTTCTATGCTTCTCTGCCTCCAGTGGTCGCCAGCACTCGCCATCATATTGTCACCTATGTTGCCTATGCTGATGACGTGACTTTTTGTGTTCGACAAGATGCACAATTCTGCAAACTTCGCCACCTCTACGCTCGGTATGCCTCTTGTTCTAGTGCCACGCTAAACGAGTCAAAAAGCACTGGCTTGTGGTGTGGGTCGTGGGCTAGTCGAACCGACTCTCCATGGGGAGCCGAATGGTCCACATCCTCACAGCGTTTTCTAGGAGTGCACCTGGGCAAACCTCCTACAGCCTCGGCGATAACGTTTAATGCACTGCACCCCCGCCTGCTGCGTACGGCTGCCAACTGGAGACAAGCACAGTTCTGCACTTCTCTGTACCAGCGTGCCCAGATCACTCGAACATATTTGTTATCCATGTGCACGTTCTCTTGGCTTGCGTCCAAACAACCTGTCTATCGTCTTCTTGCAATCACCCAGTGCCAAACCAATATCGTGTGGGCTGGTCATCATTGGGTTAACGCTTCACTTCTCAGCTTGTCTCCTCAGAATGGCGGTATTGGACTGCTTGACGTGCGGTTATACTATCAGGCATTCCGAGTGTCTGCATTTCTTCGCCTTCTTGCTTCACCTGTTCTGCCTGCGGAGACAACCCGGGACGTCACTGTCTCCCCGCGTAATCCCCACCTTACTTTTCTTTCCTATCTATTAATGGATCACTGCCCCCTCCTTTCCAACTTACCTCCTGTCTATCGGGAGGCTATCACCTTGCTTCGATCTTTCCCTCTGTCTCGCTCTCCACCAGCTACAACCTCCGAACTACTCTCAGAACCTCTATTTTTCTCCTCCGTCATTCATCCTCCGCACCTCCCCTGTTTTGCTTTCCCCACCTGGCTCCGCGCCGGAGTAGTCACAGTCCGAGACCTTGTCACCCCTGATTTTCTCTGGCGCTCCTTCTCCGACTTTCCTCCTGCTATTCGTGCTCTACCCCATGCTCTTCAGGTTCACACCTCCTTACTCTCATCCCTTATTTCTCTCTTTCCCGATCTTGCTTCCCCCGCCGGTCTCGTTCCCGTTCTATCCGCGTCTCTCCCCCTCCCCTTTTTCTTGTCCGCTCACGGCATAGATCTTCCGATTTTCTCCTTCTCCACATCCGCTCTTTACAGATTTCTCTCTCTCTCCCGCTCTTCTACGCCTACACCTATCCCTGATATCCCGTCTTCCGCTCTCTCTGCTGTGTGGTCTGCCACCCTCTCTCCTCTATCTACACCCCCAGAGATCAACACCCACTGGTTCTTCTTACATAACCGTCTTCCCGTACCCTCAATCTTGCACCGGATGACCCTTCTTTCCACCCCACTCTGCCCTTTCTGCGCCGGGGAGGCAGATGTGAGTCATGTCTATCAATATTGCACTATACTGCTACCAATGCTGAATCTTGCCTTTTCGATTGCGCAAAGATCCTGTACAACTGATCTTTCCTTCAGTGCTTACCGAACGCTGTTGCTCAACCTTGTGCCTCCAATCAGACTCCCTGTAGTCTGCACCTACATTTTTGTGCTAGTGAAGCACGTTATATACGTCTATCATCAACAGTGTCGTGCTCGGGAGGTGCCTCCTACGGTACCTCACGCAAGTGCCGCGTTGCTCAGTTTTTTCGGGAATGTCTCCTTTCTCGATTACGCCTTGAGTACCACACCGCCGTTTCTCGACAAACTGAACCCAGCTTCTTCTCTACATGGTCCCCAGCGGCCCCATGGTTCGCTGGGACACCGACTTCATTGCATCTTACAGTTGGTGCTTGTATGACTATTTAACACTTAACTCAGTGACTCTTTATCCGAACCTTCGTCACACCTGCTCATCAAGGTATGTCTTATCTCCACGAGATTCCTGAACATCTATTTCCATCTGAATGTCATGCAACTATAATGTCTCTTTGTTTCTACAGTAATCTGTACATATCCCATTTCTATGTCACAATTATCGGTCATTCTACTTTTGCTCGTCTCATGTACATGTACTTATCTTGTTTTCATAACGGTGCCGTTGCGTCTTCAAGTGAACCCAGCTTCTTCTCTCCATGGTCCCCAGAGGCCTTGGGGTTGTTGGGACTCCACCTTCGCTGCACAGTACAGTTAGTGCTCATAAGACTATATTATAACATTTTACTCTGTGCTGCTCTACCTGAACTCTTGCCATTTCTGCTCAACCTAGTGTGTAGATCTCCTCAAGATTTGTTTACATCTAAATGTCATGTATATATTGTAAATAGGTATCTACTGTCATCTGTAAATAGTGCATTTATGTGTCACTGTTTTTTTTGAGACGTTTTTCTCTTGCTCGTCTCATGTACATTCCTTGAATAAATACTGTGTGAACACCATGAGATAGTATACCATGTTTGGTGGTTCTAAATTGAAAACTGTAGATTTTACGGAAATTTTTGGGGGGGGGCTTCTTGACACCGGGTTCCGATCCCTTCCAAACATCGTCTACGGTCTTAGTTAGGGTACCATGAGATAGTATACCATGTTTGGTGGTTTTAAATTGAAAACTGTAGATTTTACGGAAATTTTGGTGGGGGGGGGGCTTCTTGACACCGGGTTCCGATCCCTTCCAAACATCGTCTACGGTCTTAGTTAGGGTACCATGAGATAGTATACCATGTTTGGTGGTTCTAAATTGAAAACTGCAGACTCTGCTCCCTCCTCGCACCTGTGCTGCAAGAGGTCGTTCTGTTGACTCATCTTCCAGCTCCTCATCTCAACATCGTACTTCGCCACGAACAAGTCGACATCCTGCTGTGATTCCAGGTTCTAAGACTCCACCCCCAGTGCTTTCCCTAGATTCTTTTCTCCGATACCTAGCTGAAGCGAAGGCGGATATACCGGTTGGTCCGCTTTCTCTTCATAAAATATATGAAGTATTATGCTCTCATAAACATCCTAGATTCTTTAATCAGTTTGTTGCACGTCATATGCTTGATCTTCCTACTGTTCTAACCCAAGTTTCTAGTGTGATATCTGTGTTTCGAAATCTTGTGCTTTCCTATTCCGATCTCAAATTTAGTGTTGACAGAATGAAGAAGCAAGCGAAGAAAATAACAGATTCCAGCGCACGTGCGTGTCGACCTGGGAAGGACCTACCGTTTCAAGGTCGTCACACTTAACTGCAGAGGGTTCTCTGCTTCTCCTAGAAATGCTCTAGTGTATGAGGACTTGGAGCCTCTACACGCAGATCTTCTCTTGCTCCAAGAGACCAATTGCTCTCCTACCACTTTGTTCTCTCGTTGGCGGGCTTGGCCCTACGATTTTCACCATGCTTATCGAGTTGGACGGAATGGTGGCCTTGCACTTGGGATCCATCACCGCCTACTCCCTCTGATTTCGACGCCAGTGATTCGTGCCTTACATGTGGACAACCTCCAGGTCGTTGTCTTTTGCACTGAAAACGTGACCTATCATGTTTTTAACATATATGTCCCCTGTGATGAACGTCTGTTACCTGATCTTCTCTCCACACTCCGTACAGAGCTGTCATGCATCCCACCGTCTGAATATATTCTCATCGGCGGAGATTTCAATTGTACGTTGTTGCCGGCCCTTGACCGCAATTCAACCGTTGGAGAATACCGCAGACAACGTGTATTACAGATTTCTCAGCTAGTTGATGATTTTCAATTGGTTGATGCGTTCCGGCATCTACACCCGTGGGAAATCTCTTTTACCTGGCGCTCTTCCATCCATGGCAGCACTACGGCAGCACGGCTGGATAAATTTTATGTTTCAACTGCTCTTCTCCCGTCGATCGCAGCTGCTGCCCATCATCCTTCCGCCGCTTCAGACCACAGTATTGTCAGTCTGTCGGTGTGTGTTTCGCCTTCACCTTCAAGGACTCAACGAATATGGACTTTTCCGGACTCGCTCCTGGATGATCAACAATTTTGTGCTGTGCGTGAGTTCCTCCGAAGTCGTCAGCCCCTTCTTGATACTACGTCCGACGCGATGCAACTGTGGCTCAGTGTCAAACATGACTTGGTCCTTTTTGTACGGCGCTACTCCCATGCCTCTCGGAATGAGAGCGATATGAAAATTGCGAATCTACGTGCTCTATTGTCGATGCTCTCTCTTGATGATCCGCAATACCCCGGCAATCTGGCAGATCTCCACGATTTGCTTCTTCCACGCACATCCGATGCAGCCTGCAGGATGCATTTCTTGCATCTCTCCCCTACAGCTGATTCTCACGATTACTTAACCGCCTTGGAATCTCAACATCGTTCTGCTACATCTTTGCGTCATCTTCGCCTCCAGGATGGTTCCATCACTTCGAACCCATCGAAGCTATGCACCTTCACCAGACAGTATTTCACCGCCAAGTACAGTGCGGTAACGCAGTCTTCATCCTCATTAGCTTCTCCTCTTCTCTCCTCTCTTCCTCAGGTCCCCTCTACTTTATCTACTTCTTTACTCTCCCCTTTCTCTCTTCGCGAACTCCGCGAGGCGTTCGCTACTCTCAATCCTCATGCCGCTCCTGGACCTGACGGCCTTCCTCTGTCCTTTTATCGCGCTTTTCTACCGTGCCTTCTGCCTTTTCTGTCTGTGTGTTTCTCGTCTGCTTTTCCCTCTCCTGCGTTACCGCCCGACTTTACTTTGGCACACATCATCCTCCTTCCTAAGAAGGGTGACCTCTTGGATCTTGGAAACTGGCGCCCTATCTCCATCCTAAACACTGACTATAAGTTCTATACAAAACTCTTATCCCGTCGCCTTAATTCTGTTCTCCTTTCGTTATTTCTCCCGACCAGACATACACTGGGCCTGGTCGGACTATTTCCACTAACGTTTCTCTTCTCCTTCATCTTCACTTCCTCGTTCGTTCTTTTGATGAACCTCTTGCCTTTCTCAATCTGAATCAAAAGTCCGCTTTTGATAACGTTTCTCACTTTCATCTCTCTGCTGTCCTTTCACAATTTGGCTTTCCTCCTGCCTTTTCTTCCGCACTCTTGGCCCTTTATCAGGGCGCTAGTTTTCATGTTCGAGCGTATACATTTCTAACCGCTCCAATTCCGTTTAAGCGATGCATCCGGCAAGGATGTCCGCTCTCCGGCCAGCTATTCGCTCTCGCTTTTGAGCCTTTCCTGTTAGCAGCCCGAAGATCACTCCTGGATGTCCTACCGCCGACAGTGGCTAGTACTCGTCATCATCGAATAATTTTCACCGCCTATGCTGATGATGTGACCTTTTGCGTCCGGGATGAATCTCAATTTGATCGCCTGTATTCTGTATATCAACAGTATGTTGCAATATCTGGAGCTGCGCTGAATGCCACTAAAAGTACTGGCTTATGGTGCGGGGCTTGGGCTGCCCGCACCGATGCTCCTTGGGGTGCGCAGTGGACAGCCACTACACAGAAGATCCTCGGTGCGTATGTTGGATTGCCCTTGGCTTCTGCATCCGCCACCTGGACTGCTCTTCTTCCCCGGATACAACGGACTGCTGCCTACTGGAGTAAGGCCCGCCCTTTCACATCGTTCCGTCAACGAGCAGCCGTTGTTCGTCGACAACTTATCTCCCTATGCGAATACTCTTGGATGTCGACGGTTGTGCCCGTGTCACAAATGATGACCATCACTCGCCTCTCAACTTCCGTCATCTGGTCTTCACATCACTGGGTTAAACCTGCCACGCTTCATCTGCCAGCCTCTTTAGGTGGCATCCAGCTTCCTGATCCAGCTGTCCTTTATAAAACACATCGCATTATTCATTTCATTCGCCTTGCCACTTCAACTGTTCCGTCCCTTACCACTACCTTGAATGTTCTAGCTTTTTCCCGTGACCCATCTTTCACCTTCCTACTGTTTCTGAAGATGGATGCATACTCTCTTCTCCTGTCCTGCGAGAGGGCCTTTCTCTCTTTCGGTCGCTTCCTCTTCTCCGTTCATTTCCTTCTTCAACCCTTGATCTCCTAGATGAACCTCTCTTCTTCTCTTCTCTTCTCTTATTCACCCTCCTAACCTCCCTTACTTTTACTTTCCTCATTGGATCCGCTCTGGTGTGATAACTGCCCGTTCTCTCGTAACTTCTGATCTAACCGGGAGAGCTCTTTCTTCCCTGTTTTTATCTCCAACCATTACTCTTGCTAACGAATATCTTCTCCTTCGCACAGCGCTTTGGAGCCTCTTTCCACTCCTCGCTTCACCTAATGGTCTCTTCTCGGTCCCCTCCGCTCCTCTTTCTCTACCGTTCTTTCTCCTCATTCGTAGCTCCCCGGTTCTAGTTACTTTTATCTCCTCCTCTTCTCTTTATTGGCTTCTTCTTTCCCCTCCCGCACTTCCACTTTCTGTTCATTCTGCTCCTCCTTCTCTTCTCCCCGCCATCTGGACAGCATCTACCTTTGCCCTTTCCTCCCTCTTGAACTCAATGTCCATTGGCAATTTCTTCACCTTCGTCTCCCCGCCTCATCAGTACTGTTTCGCATGACCCTTCTCACCTCTCCGCAGTGCTCCCTTTGCCCTGAAGTCAGCGACGTCCAACATCAATACCTATTCTGCCCCGTTCTCCTGCCAGTCCTAAACACAGCATTTCGTCTTGCTGATCGAATTTGTGCTCGATCGTTACCCTTTCTTGCATATGCTTGGCTACTCCAAACAAAGCATCCACCTACTCACTTGCCTCCTGTGTGTCGTTACATTTTTTCTTCTTGTGAAGTTCACTGTCTATGCTTTCCATCTTCAACAACGGTTCCCTGCTCTTATTCCACCTCCTCAGGAGGCAAGTGCTATCATTCGGAGATGCTTCCTAGCACGGTTAACCACTCACCTCCAAATGGAGCACTCTCGTGCTGCCTCAACACCGATAGCGTTTTTCAATCCACCTGGGCCCAATCGGCTGGGTGGTTCCATATCCACAATTTGCAGTTACATGTCAACATATAAGTGGGATTTTTGTTGTCGCCCACGTTCATTGTAACAAATCATGTTTTTCGTATTAATTTTGGTGCTTCGCTATTTGTGATTATTCTGTTTTATGTGCCATTGGAGATAGCTCACCATGTTTCCCATGTTCTCTTCGGTAATGTTGGATTTTATGTTGTTGTATATAATTCTTCCTTCTGCACAGTTTACTGCCCACGCAATGTCCCCTTCATTATGTTGAATATATTTTTAAAATATTAGTCACTGTGTGTATAATTTAATGTAACAAGATGCCCTTCTGAGTACATTTAGCGTTATTTCCCTTGTCACTGAATACTTCTGTACATATGTTGTAAATTTTGAATGTAGCATCACTGTTGCATTTCTGTTTCATGAGAAGCTGCCCTTCTGGGTATGTTTAGCGGCTTTCTTCCTTGTCACTGCATTGTTCTGAACATATGATATGACACTTATGTATTGCATTACTGTTCGATTTCTGTTTTTTTGTAAAGTTGCTCTCCTGGGTCCGTTTAGCATATTTCTCTCTTGTCACTGCATAATTCTGTACATATGATTAATATTTCTGCTTATTTGTTTCTACCATTACTGTCATATCTCCAAATACTGTTGCACCTGTTAGTTCCTTCTCACCCATGGTCTTTTATGTGAATTAGTACCTTGTGCATGTTTAATCTTTAGTATGGTAGTAATGCTTAATTGGAATTTGTGCATAGTATAGAATCATGTCTTTCCCTGTCTACAATGCTGTAGGTAAACATTTTCATTTGTATCGCTCGTGCTTTATTGTCTGCCTCTCCTTCGCCCTACGTGGCGAAATAATTTTATGATTTTAACAATATTTTGTTTTACGTTTCACGGGAACTTTCCAGCTGATGTATATACCACTGTATTTATTGGCAGATTTCCATTGTCATGTACATAGAAATGTTATTTTACTGAAGAATAAAGGCAATTTTTGAAGTGTAGATTTTACGGAAATTTGGGGGGGGGGTGCTTGACACCGGGTTCCGATCCCTTCCAAACATCGTCTACGGTCTTAGTTAGGGTACCATGAGATAGTATACCATGTTTGGTGGTTCTAAATTGAAAACTGTAGATTTTACGGAAATTGGGGGGGGGGGCTTCTTGACACCGGGTTCCGATCCCTTCCAAACATTGTCTACGGTCTTAGTTAGGGTACCATGAGATAGTATACCATGTTTGGTGGTTCTAAATTGAAAACTGTAGATTTTATGGAAATTTAGGGGGGGGGCTTCTTGACACCGGGTTCCGATCCCTTCCAAACATTGTCTACGGTCTTAGTTAGGGTACCATGAGATAGTATACCATGTTTGGTGGTTCTAAATTGAAAACTGTAGATTTTATGGAAATTTAGGGGGGGGGGGCTTCTTGACACCGGGTTCCGATCCCTTCCAAACATCGTCTACGGTTTTAGTTAGGGTACCATGAGATAGTATACCATGTTTGGTGGTTTTAAATTGAAAACTGTAGATTTGTATAGCGGATATACAAACAAACATTCAATTTTATACATATAGATGCTTAACTTATGGATACCAGTGTACAAAACGCCAGGGTTTTCCGCCCAACTAAAATACACTATATTGACAATAGTCACCGGACACCCCTTCAAAAGCAAATGAACGGATCTCCTGCGTTGTTAAGATGCGCGGTACAGCTGCAAACGGTTTAAGAACAAGCCTGCAGCTGACCGCGATCATTTCGCACTGTGAGGTTGAGTGAAAATCTCGCGGCAGGAGAGAATTGACTTTGAGAAAGGAAAGATTGTTGGGTGTGATATTAGTGGGTTGTCCATAAGAGAAATCGAGAGGCGTTTAAACATACCCAAGTCAACTGTTTTGGATGTATTGAATAAGTGAAAGACATATGGCGTGCCTGAAGCAGCAAAACGTATACCAGCAGACCAAAGAAAATCAGTGATAGAGGACGTCAAAGCCTCAGAAGAGTCATTACAGCTAATCGACGGAGTACTGTACAAGACCTCAGTATACAGGTAAGTAAAAATGCTAGAATCTCGGTATGTACACGTACCATTCGCAGAGAACTTCATTCCATGTGTTACCGTGATCGCGCTGCTGCTCATAAGCCTTTCATCTCCACTCGGAATGCTACTCGTCGTTTAGATGGTGTAAAGAACGTTTATCGAGGACTGTAGATCAATGGAAACGGGTCCTGTGGACTGATGAATCCAGATACACGATCCATCAGTCTGATGGACGTGTGTGGGTATGGCGACAGCCGGGAGAACGCTATTTACCACAGTGTACTGTTCCTACGGTCAAGTTTGGAGCTGGCAGTGTACTCGTGTGGGGGTGTTTTTCGTGGTATGGTCCCGGTCCATTGGTTATCGTGGACAAACCTGTTAACCAGCACGTCTACCTCGATATTCTGCATAATTATGCCCTACCAACTCTGTGGCAATACTATGGAACCGAGCCTTGTTGGTACCAGAAGGATAATCACCCGAGCCATAAAGCAAGGTTTCAAAATCGCTTTATTATTATTCATCAAAAGAAAACATAAGAGGGAGACGTACAGCGTTGGGCGTCTCACTGGGAAATAATACAAACTGTTAAAAAATGATGGTATATACACTGCAATGACAATGGGGATGAATAACAGATGCTGCAAGCAAAGCTTATTGCATAAAAATTGCAGAAGTGACAGAGAGAAACACATCGTGTCACATGACTTTGGCTGGGCATGATTTACAGGATAACACAGGCGAAACAATAGTACACAATTAGAAAAAGAACAGCACAAACACCGCCGTGAAGGTAAAACATTACATACATGAGATAAAAATACAGCGTGCACAATTGTGCAAGTTATTTAACGAGGGCACCAAAGCAACATAATACAGGCGGGGTGAAAGTAATTAATGTACACGAGTAAGCATGAAAATACACTGGAGATGAGGCCTAATAGCATTCACAATTCAACGGTAGCGTGGATTGCACTGAGTTCTAGAGAGAAGTGGAGGAGTGGGCACCAGGGTGCCACGGAACTCAGCAAAGGAGGTGTAGAATGTCCTAGAGGTTTGCTGATAGGTGTAGCAGTCCAGAATCAACCGCAAACCGCGTGGAGCGGCCGGCGCCCAGGTAGCATAAAAGATGGCTTCTCGACGACTGGAAGAAGCCGACTGGTACTCCAGGCGGAGTCGAGAAAAGCAATCGATCTTCGGAAATAGCACTGGCCTGGTGTAAAGAGACCGGCGAGGAAACGCTGCGGAGTTGTTGAAGGTATACGTAAATAACGTGTTTAACCAGCACGAAAAGATAGGCACATACTGACGGAAGAGGCATAGGTGGATGAGCCCTGCAGAAGAAGATATCTGTAGGCAGTGAACGGAAGATCTTGAGAACAAGAGCGACTGGCAATCCGGAAAGCCTGGTGGAGGAGAGGCATCAGGATGGGACAGTAAAGGTAGACGTGAGAAACGTCTGCACTCCTGTGCGCAGAAGGAGCAGAGAGGGGAGGAGAGAAGGGACATGCGAAAGAGAAAATACGGAACAGGGAGGCGATTATGCAAAAAGAGCCAGTGGGTATTAATTTCAAGAGGGGCGGATAAGGGTGAAGCGGGCAGCGGCCCAGACAAGAGGAAGAGAAGCAGGGGGAACCTCCAGAAATAGAAATCGGTGAAGGGGTGGCAAGGTGCACTAGAAAACGATAAAAGAGATTTAGAGGAGAGAGAGGAGAGAGGAAGAACCGAGTTTGTGAGTCGGAGTGAAAAACGGCACCTTTGTGGAAGAGGGGCAGAAAAGACAGAGACGAGACCGGTGGGGAGACAAGATCAGGGAAAAGCGAAAGAAGTGCAGTTAGCAGAGAGTCATAGACCAAATGGGCGGATGGGGACGAGAGAATAGCAGTGGGGAGGCCAGAGAAAGGGCGCCAGGATAGACCCCAGTTAGTGAGGTCTTGTACGGTTACTACACCTGCTTGGAGCCAAGAGGGGAATGAAAAACAGGGGAGATGGGGGGATGAACAAAGGAGTTGAAGAAGAGGGGTTCAGAAAGAAGGTCTAGAGTTGAAGAGGGGGGAGCGAATGAGGGGGAGAGAGCGAAGGTGAGTGAGGGCTTCAGAATATGCAGGTGGGAGTTTGGAGGGGGGGAAAGGACAGCAATCCATTAGAACTAAAGAAAGAAAGGGAAAGGACTGTTACGGCGTGGTTTGACGATAATTCCGTATCGTGTGAGGACCTGGCCAGCACAGAGCCCTGATCTTAATCCCATAGAGCACCTATGGGATGAATTAGGAGCGCCCGCATAAGAAGTTTGGAACCAAGGCCTACTACTAAGCAACAGTTAGTGGAAGCATTATGTGCTGAATGGAAGCGCATATCTTTTGCTGTGTTCCAAAACCTTGTCGAAAGCCTGTCTCGAAGAGTCAGTGCATGCATTAAGGCGGAAAGGTGGACTGACACCGCACTAATGTATGTCAATAAATGCTATCTTGTGTTTCTCTTCTAGGTGTCCGGTGACGTTTGTCAGTATAGTGTATATTTCAAGCTGATTTATTAATCTAAACGGTTAGGCCAGAAATCGCAAGCTGCTGTTGCCTGTAGTTTCGGGGTTTAACGACTACCATTAGTAGGCAGTCGTCCATTTCTGATTTAGTAGGGCTCAGGGCCGTAGCTTGGGGGCCGCCAGCCTGGGGAAGCTCAAAGCCTACCGTGAAAAGATTTGTGCTTCCCTTAGGAAAAACCGTTTGGATCCTTGGAATGTAATAATAATAATTAAGATATGGCATATTTAAAAAAAATAATAATAAGAAAGAGACTGGGTTCCAAAAGGACAAAAAAAAAAAAAAAAAAAAAGGCGGGAGATATGGGTGGTATGCCAGTCTATTCCCCGTATTTATTATGATTACTCATTTTTGAAACGCTTTGCATTCAGCGAGGACCGTTGGAAAAGGTTAGGGCCACATAAATATCAAAACGTAAAAATACAAATCAAATGAGCACAAACGTTGGAGAAGCAAGTCAACAACTGCGTCACATTACGCAATGTGGGAAACCAATACATGCAATCAATATATATTTATACCTAGTCATGGCGTAAAAGGAAGAGAATGTACGTGTCTCAAAAGTTTAGACATAACAGAAACGTAATGCAAAACTAACATTATTTGATAAGTATGATATTTGCAAAATCCCTGTGTCATCTCGAAGAAAAGTTTCTCCGTTGAATAAATTACATTCTGTTGAGTTTCCGGTTAATACAGCTTTCAGTTAGTAGCCAATTAACTACTCATCATATAAAAGTTTATCAGTATGTTATCTCCGGTCGTCCTTGAATGATTTTGCTTTGGAGTTTTTAAAAACATTTCGCCCGAATTTTTTTTCTTAAAAAATCGCCTAGCCTAGACGAAACGAACAACAGTTTCGTATTATATAAAGAATACTTTTTGTCCAATTTTCAACAAAATCCACTATAAACATTTTTTTACGAAACACTTCGAAACATCAAATTTCGTCTCTATCGGTTAGTTAAACAGTTTTTGAGTCATTTCATCCTAAAAGAAAAATTCCTGAGCGTGTTCCTACTTTAGGACATCAAAAAAGGAATGTACGCTCGGAATACATTGAAGGGCCAGAAAAACTGGTACA